>BNCR01000015.1:27322619-27492619 GCA_014656515.1 Oryzias celebensis
TTTTTGTAAAAAACTCTTCAGTTTCTATGTCTTGGGGGAAGGTGGGGAGTTTAAAGAGACGGCAATGGATCAATGCACACAAGGGCAGTATACGGGGTACAGTGTTTAAAAACAATTTATATAAAATTGTTTTAAAAACAAAATAAGAGGGATTTACTAAAACAACATTCACACCAAAAATAATTGAACAATAAATAATTAAAAAAAAAAAAAATTCAGTCTGCTGAGGATCTGATTACTAAGGGAGGTGGAGGCTCCCAAAATAACAAAACCTAAGACACCCCACTCACGTGATGCAACACAACCACTCGTGAGACCCTTCCACCAAGACACGTCACGCCAACTGGGGAAACCTCCACCTTGGGCACAGGGTTGACACCGAGTCCTCAGCACTGAAGGAGGGGAGAAAACAAAACGGAATTGAAAAAATGCTAAAACAAAATAAATTAAAGATAAAAAGAAAACAGATAAGAGCGGGTCTCTTGAATCCGTGTATCGTTCGTTCATTCGTTTTTTCAATTTAAAATCAAAAACGAAAAAATGAAAAACCGATCGTTTTTCATTTTTTCGTCTCAAAATCAAAATTGAAAAAAAGAAAATACGAATCATTTTTTCGTTTTCCGATTTGTGTCTTAAGTCGAAAATGGAGCAAACGGAATAACGAGCGTTCAGTTTCGTTTTTCACAATGTAATACTGGGGGGTTTACTGTATCTGCATTTACCTATAATATTGCACAGTCATGTGCAAAATAATATATATTGAAAATAAATAAATAAATTGTATTAAATAGCAAATCAAAGAGTCAGATACTTAGAACAGAACATTTAGATTGTAGGCAGAGGAATACTATCATGTTTGACCCAAAGAATGTATTTGAATCAGGTTTAGGTGTTTTGACCCCTCTCTAATGCTTTTCTAGTATAGCCTGTTTTCTCTTCATTTTGCTGAGCTTGTTTCCTGAATAAAAGACCAACTACAGCTGCTGGGTTTTCTTTTTCCAGGGATTTCAGTGGAGCTGGGAGTCCAGTGCAGAGGAAGCTGCAAGCATGCATGAGCAGGAGCTGGGTCTGTTACCGAGGTACCTTCATCTGCAGAGGATCCTTTCTCAGAGCACGGCAGATATGATGCTGAGCAGCAACGTGGACAGACTTTAACTGACACGACTCTTTCTGATCAGAATTTAACCACAAACAGACTTTTTCCAGATGCATTTTTCATCTAATAAATGTTACTGACAGACATGCTGAGTAAATGCTGATTATAAATGTAATATTTGAATGCATATAGAAGCCACAAAACAAAACCCTTAACTGTCTCTTTGTTTCTGTTGTTGAAAAACATATTCATGTTAATAATAAATATTCTGCTCTGCCATGAAACCATGTTGTTTATTTTTATATCATTATAACACTCATGTCAGCATTCAGTTTTACCAGCAAGAAGAGACATTTCTAAACAGCTTTGAAAATGTCAACATTGACTGTTTTAATAAAGCTTTAAACTTCAAATGGTAAACATGGAGCCAGTAAACACCAACTCCTAAATAAAACAAGTCCAATATGATGCAGTCCTTGATTTGTTTTCCAGCTCTTTCAGCAGGAATCACGGCTCCTCTTCCCCAAGACGTCCTTAACAACCAACCAGACTCATGTAGCAGGTCAAGAAAAAATGGCTTTTCCTGCAGTTTAAAAAAATGTAAAGATTAGAGTCAAATGATTAATGATTGAATTGCATATAAATCAGTGAAATCCGTCATAGTGATTTGTCTGTATGCTATATACCATGGTGAAATTACTTTAGTCTTTTTTATTCCCTTGTAGAGATGCCCTCTGTTCTTCTGCTCTGCACAAACTTTTCTGGAACTTTGCTTCTAGAAACTTGACCTGCAGAAATCACACATTTTAACTCAACATCGTATTTATTTTTATTGGAGTTTACTGTAGGTGTCAGTTTATGTAGATTTTCAAATGTCATTTTCAATGTATTTTAATGTTTTTTAATATTAACTTGTTTACTGATTTAAATGTTAAATATACATTTAGCAACACGGATCCCATATAATTACTGTATGAATAACAGAATCATCCAGGCTGGCTGGGGCCGTTTCTAGCCTTGTGGGGGCCCTAGAGTAGATGCTGGTTAAGGGCCTTCATTTTGTAAACTGCAGTGAAGAGATTCCTAACCCCTGTGGTCTACTAAGACAGCTCTATGTAAAAAAAAAACACTATAAATGACTACAAGGGGGGGGCATCCTCTTTATCTTAATAATTAGAAGAGATTCAATAAACTAACAATTGTATTTAAAACAACAAATGTACACTTAAAATAATGCTTGACTATCGTAGTCTCACACTTTAATACCAATAATAACAGTATTTATTGTAACAGTCATGGTGCTTTGTCCTCAAAATGTCTGCTTTCTGGCTTTTTTTTGGCAAAGTCATCAAGCTAAGTCTGTTTATCTTTTCTTCACTAGATCTTTAAAAAAGTGATGCTAAAAGCTTTTAAAATCTCCTTTTTTGGAGGAAGGGAAATAATCTGAATTGTCTCTGCCTACTACATCAGTCCTGAATAAATGAGAGAATAAATTGCCAGTCATCTGCATCTACAGGTTTAGTAAAAACAGGCCAGTGTCCATGTACATTTGCAGATGATACCTTTATGTCAGAGAGATCCTCAGAAACCTGATGTCCTGGAGTTCTTGGTCAGATGTTCCTCAGATCCCTCTGGATCAATGTCTTATCTCCAAATATTTTAGAATTACTCCTGAAGGGACACAGCTCATTAGATTATTGGAAAAAAGACATAATGAGTGCATATTCCTATTTTATTATTGGTGATGTTGCAGTAATGCAAAAAAAAATCACATTATTTAGTTTTAATCTATTTTAGGAGTTTTTTTAAACACAAGTTTACACACAGTACTGATTACAATCAAAATAATTAAGATAAATGATCCACTGCAAACAAAAACCATTATTAGAATATTTCCAGAATAATTCTGTGAATTTTTAAAATAAGAAAACTTTCGCTGAATCATTGCTCTGTCATTGCTAAAGATCAAACAATGTCATGTTAGAATCTGAAGAAATGGCTCTGGATACTTCCTGGATTTTCTCTGCTGCAGCTGTTATGAAAAAATAGTTTCCCCTGCCAGAATTTCTATCCATATTTCTGACAATAATTATTACTTGTCGGTTGAAAAATGATTCCACAACAACAGTTTCTTATATATTTCACGTTTCTTATCCTAAATTAATCAAACAAAGCTCTGTTTGTGTCACTGATCCCTGGAACTACACCGGTGTCTGAGCTAGCTCTAGCTAGCTAGCAGCACATTCCACACTTTGGAGACGCTGCAGCTACGTTAACTTGTGGTTCAAAAAAGATGAGACACAACTGATTATTGCATTTTATTATATTTACAGTCAATATTTTGTCATTATAATTACATAAGGGTTTAATAAACTCCAGAAATAGCTACATGTAAAATCGGACGTTTTAATTCTCTCATGATGAAGTTGATGAACATGCAACTTTAATGCCTCCTTGTTTCGTGGTGGCCCTTTACAACGTTATTACCGACAACAGGAACGGTTTTCGGGTTCCTCTTGTGCATCCCGAGTTTCAGTTCACAACAGTTACTTGTCAAAGCAAAACTTCTAACAAAATAACATCGTCAGAGACATGTGACGGAAAAAAGATCATTAAACTGATTCTTACCTGGAAAGTGACGGAAGTATTTTCGGTTATCATATCCTTGGGTCTCTGGGTTTCCTTTTACGGTCGCTAAACAACAATATAAGATTTTCCTTTGTTGAAAGACAACTGATAGCACGAGCAGTGGTCAACTTTCAAAATAAAACTCCACGCAAACTACTTCCGGTTTACCCAGACTTTCCAGACGAAATAGCGAAAAACGAAACTGAACGCTCATTATTCCGTTTGCTCCACGAACGATACACAGATTATTGGGACAGCCTGTGTGGTTATCTGAAGCTGTGAGGCCACCCGGAAGTGTGCAAACAGGAAGCGGGGGGTTTCAGTGGACAAACGCTGCCATCATGGCCAGTGGGTTCTCGGCCCTTTTATAGCACCCCAAGAGCCCACTGCCTGCAATTATTTAATTTCACGCACCTGAGTTAATTAGTCCTGCTACATTTCTAAAATGGGAACATATGCAAACATATTGGATGCAATCACTTGGTCATTTGTCCCAGTAGTTTTATTTCTTCTGTTTTCAAATCTAGTGCCAAGTACTCTTTGAACCAGCTCAACAACTCCCATTTCTGCTTCAAGTTTTTATGGAGTTTTGCTTCAGAATGGATTTTCCAACATTTAGGACGATTGGTCCAACTTGTTTCTAGTTTCTGGGTCCTGTGTCATGCACTGTAAAGCTACACTGTAAAGATTAGCCTCAATGTGAAGCTCAAAAATCACTTCTGTCATTGATGAGACATATGTGACATTTGTCCAGTTGTCCAGACATTAATCCAGCTGCTTTAGTTGTGCAATGGCAGTGGCACACATCTAATAAGCTGTTTCTGGACTTTGTCAATTGCTTCCGTCTCTTCATTAGCAGTAACAAGCTCTCCTGCATCACCAAGGTTTGGCTTGCTTGAACTGACATCATTATGTCCTTGTTGGTCAATTGTGCTTAATGTTTAAATGTTTTCTTTTGAATCGTTTGATTTTTTTTTTTAACCCTTTAACTCTGGGGATGTCATCAGTGACATCCAAATACAAGCACTCTTTGACATACAGGAACTCTTTGAACATTCACATGATGACCATGAGTCAGCTCATTCTGTCAAAAAAACATGGTTTTGCACCAATATTGGCGGTGCAAATGTTATTTATTTATTAAATCAAAATCCTTTCATTCATCTTCTAAACTGTTTGTCCCTTTCAGGGTCACAGAGTTGCCGGAGCCTAACCCAGCACTCATGGTGATGGCAGGGGACACCCCTGGACTGGTCGCCAGTCTGTCGCAGGGGCCCCAAATCCCACACTCATGCACACTCACATACACACCTAGGGACAATTTTGAGCGACCAATAAACCTATGACTCATTTTTTTCGGACGGTGGGAGGAAGCCGTAGTCCCGGAGAAAACCGCGAATGCACGGGGAAGAAGATGCACACTAAACATAGAAAGGTCCCCATTGGTGACCCTGTTTCAAGTGCCCAAGCCGGGATTTGGACCTTCTTGCTGTGAGGCAAGACACTAACCACTGCCCACCCTGCAGCCAAGTTAAAATCCTATCATAGATATTTCAAAATTATGATTTACAGTTTTATGAATGTATTTACAAAAGAAAGGTTGTGTAGAAATGGAAACTTTAGTTTAATTGGCTTGTGGAAGAGGCTAGGGTTTATTTATGGGGGAACCTGATCCATGTTCAGAGTGGATAGTGTCGGTTACCGTGGTCGGCGTATGTGGCTGTTGAATCCCTATGATGTGGCTCTGCGTGGCTTTGGAAATGTGTCCGATTGAAGTGTATTTTATTTGTCTCAAAAGCCTGAATGATGTCCTCTTATTAATTCAAAGGTTTTTACCTCTTTCTTCAGATCTTGTGCAATCTCTGTGATCGGCACTTGTCTTCTTCAGAGATGTTTGATGGCGCTTGACGTGTCAGTAGGCAGCAACACCAAAACAATATCTGAACAAAGTATTTTATTTGCATTTTTCCGTTTGTTTAATTGTAGTTGTAAATTCTAAAATGATTGCAATCTCAAAATATTAAAATAAAACTACATGCATACATATATGTAATATAAAAAAATCAAGGATCTAAATTAACACCTGCCCACCTGCCAAATGCAGATAAAAGTTTTGACATTGAGACATTGGACATTTGACATTGTTCATCATCTCTGACACGGACTCAACTCACAACTGTGTCTTCAGGTGTCTGCCTTCTATCCCAACTTGGCTTCCAAAAACCTGTATCCAGAGTTTGTTCAAACATTGAATTCTGATTTTACCGCGCAGATTGAATCCTCACATTTCCAGCAGCAGCATTCAGGGGCTGTACTGAATTTTTGCACTGACCGTATATCTCCCAACAATGGCTGGTCTCTAATGATGCTGGTCTTCAATAAAAGCCGGTCTAACAGGTGTTGGCTGTATTCAACGCCATTCTCTTATAGTGGCTGGGTTCCTTTTAGACCCAACACCTCCCTTCCTGCCCCACCCCCTGCGCGTTGTGTAGGCAGGCAAACGGTGGGGCTGGGTGTCTGTAGCATTCAGCCAGTGTAGAATGGATCACAACATTTTGGCTCATTCCATTTTGTTGAAACTTTTGGAATATAACTAAGAACATTCTGGTGAGGAATCTGAACCACATCTAAACATATCAGAGAATGGCGCAAGCAGATGGATGAAGGAGTGAAGAGGCTGCAGAAAGAAAGAGAGCAAACCCATTTCCTGGTGTTTACAGAGGATCAATCCTTTGATTCTCCTGAACTTTATTTCTTACCCCACTGGATCCCTCTCGGGGCAGCAAGATTTCCGGAGCACGTCCAGTCTGCTGCTGTTGGACTAAAGCGGTACACTTTAGAGCTGGAGCTCGCTATGCTGCCACCGGGGAGGAGATGGCAGCCAGACAGAGATTCATGAGGGATGGGAAAGCAGTCTGCCCGGGCCTCCTGAACTTTATTTTCATTTACGCCTGAAAAAAAAGTACCCTAATTTTGTTCTTGTCTTTATTTTGCCCTCTCAGGTTAACGCAGGACAGAGAGCCGTCAAACTCCGTAAGAGAGAGACGGAAACACAGCGGAAGTAGCCATTCAGAGACAGACTCATAGAAAAAAACATTTAGCATCAGTGCTAATCAGAACAAAATAAAATGTTCTCATCATTTCAATAAATCTTGAAATGTCAATCTATTGTTTTCTGCATTTTCTGACTGAATTTCACAGCATGAACCCATTAACCATCATCATTCTGTCTGTGATGGAATAAACTTCAGTCTCTTAATACATGCTGGTCTCTAAAAAACGCCGGGTCTGCCAACAATTTTTTAGAAAATAAACGCCCCGGCTACTATTGGAAGATATACGATATGCACTTTCATTAAGATATCTCTATTTCTGTATTCAGGTGTGCTAGTAACTTCTAGAATTTGCTCACACTGATCTCAGTCAACACAAAACACACACTCACTCACTTGTGTGTCATGACATGACATGACACACAATGGTGTGTCATGTCATGTCATACATTTTGAAATGACTGAGTCACAACTACAACACACTGATCTGTCAAAATACATACAATTTAAGGTAAAATGTTGCACAATTTTCAATAAATGCAGTTTTTTTCTATGCATGACATTAGAAAAACTTTAAAGTAATTGTTTTATTGTTTATCACCAGTTTTATGGATACTTCCCTTTATGGAAGTGTATTGCATTCCATAGGAAAAGGATGGTCTTCTTTTTTTTAAAATGAGTGCAATACGCTTCCATTAAAAATTAAATAAAAAACTATTTAAACAATATCTATAATTATAGAACAGACTGTAAACAACAAAGTCCTCCACACCCCACAACCTGAGTGCCCTGCAGGTCACCCACAGACTTCACTGCTTTGTGCCCAATATTGTTTTCAGGTCTGATTCACAAAAATAAACAGTTCATATTGGTCAATATTTAATACTTATCCAACGTTTTGCTGTGCAATGTTTGTAGATGCTTTAAAAAAAAGGTTTGGGTTCATAAAAAAGCCTAAAGATCAGAAGTGTCTTTTATTAATATAACATATATATTTGTAATGTTATAAAGCCTGAAATAAGATTACACTTTTAGTTAAAATTAGTGCTTTGTTTTTGTGATAGAATAAATAAAGGGAATAAATGTTTTACTTTGAAAGACGTAAATTATTTTTCTGGAGAACTGTTTGACTAGTGGAGTCCAGATTTGGCTGGTAGACTTTGGATGTTACCTGCCACACCAGCTAGTAAGTTACTTTAAAACCCTGTATAAAACCGAGTCAAAATGGTTCTTTGAGTGTTAAAGGTTGCCGACCCCTGCACTAGAGGTAACAAGTAGCTCTTGCAGAAATTATTACTCTACTCCTTTTGTTTTGAACCAATGAAATCCCATTATTTACTTTTTTATATGCCATCTTATATGAGCCGTCTTGGGCTCACTCATGTCAGAGGATTCTATAAACTGTGACTTCTCCTAAAACCGTATGACGTAAAATAAACTTGAGCCCTGGTACAATCAAAGAACCCATGCAGCAAGGAGAAAGTGTCACAGAGCTGAATACAGGTGGAAGAAGGACAAGCTGCAGGTTTTCTTCTAGATCCTAAAAGACTGCCGGCATCACTTCTGGAGCACTGTCAAAGTTTTAGACACATTTAAAAAAAAAAAAAAAACCAAGTTAAGAAAATAGGTTTTATGAATTTATAACTTTGTGTTGTATTGTTGGAGAATGTGGTGTTGAACTCTAAGAAAATAGCCAAGGTTATTAATTTAAGAGTCAAACTAATTAAGCCATTTGTCAATTTCAAATCATTAAAAAAAACTTAAAGGAAAAAAGTTTTAATTAAAAGTCTGTTAATTTCTCCAATACTGGTTTGTAGGTTTTAGTTTAGCAGTAATGTTAGCAGCCACTTTAAGAATGCAGCTGATGTACACGCAAGACACGTGGCCGAGGCGATCAATTTGAGATACATCAAGACAGATCTAGGAGAAAATGTGGTAAAAGAATTGTTTTTTTTAATTAAAAATTTTATTTGAATTGGATGATAAATGAAACTGAAATAACGTAATTTTTTTTTCTTGTTTGGTCCAATACCTTCTGTACCTATTGGCACTACGTACCCGCTGCCTGGGTATTAAGGACGTGACCTGATGTAAAGCACAATTTAGTTACCACTTTAGTTTTTACATTTTGGTTTTACACAGAGTTTTGCCAACAGGAACTGTGTGGAATAAGCTGGCTGGCTAAGCGGGGATCCCCAACTCTAATATGCCACAACTGTCTGGTATTGTGCCAAGCTACAATTCCCCTGCCAGAACAATGCCTAAGACTTGGGATGGAAAATCTGGCAGGTGAAATGTGCTTTGACACAACAACCGCACCAGCGGATAGCAGCAAAGAGACGGGGATGCCTCCATCGCCTGCTTGGGCAATTTTATTTTATTTCATCGTTCTCTTATTAACATCACTCTTTTTTTTGCCACCACTTCCGGTCCATTGCATTGTTTAGATGCTCCGCTGTTGTCGCCTGGCAAAAAAAAAAGAAAAAAAGAAAAATCAACCAAAGAAACAAAAAAACAGCTGTAAATGTTTTTTTTTCTCTGCAGAGCTACAGTATCGAGATAATTTTACTGCCATGGGATCAACAACATTCTAAAAAGTTTAATTGTTGTGTAGTTTAATAAATTAGTAGCAATGCGCACTCAGTTGAATCGATGTTCCAGGACTGGATGTTTATGCCTGTGACCCTGTGACATATTTTTGAAAGTTTGTTATTAGGAGAAATCTGTTTTAAAGAAATGCAAGTGTCGTGTTCACATCAAAAACAAATCGTATTCAAAGCAGACATGACAAACGTAAAACTAAATGTTGTATCATATTTTTCTCAAAAAGTTGTGCACAAATTAATACTTTGTGCACAAGTTTATCTTTATGGATACAAATTTGTTTATGAATACAACTTTTTCTTTATGAATACGTTTCTTATTGACAGCTATCTTATCCCATAAACAAACATCACCCAGATGGACATATTGCCGTCTGTAAATAACTTTTAATCTATTATAGTTATAAGCCTCTAAATCCATATTTTTCCAGTTTATGAAGAAAGAAATTATGATCAATTGTGTCAAATGCTTTTTTCATATCAATGAAAATTCCAATTGTGATTTGTTTTAGCTCCAGAGCTTTGCTAATTTATTTGATGGCTTCAATTATTGTCAACGATGTTGATATATTGGCTGTTTTTGTCCAGTAATGCGATCAGAGATCAGTAGATATATACAGTCATCTGTAGAAGCTCAGCTGCCTGCTTTGTGTGAGTCTGTGGTCTTTCTGTGTCAAACATACAATTTTCAACTTTCACACACGAATGTCCACGCACAAAGTATGTGATGCTGCAGGATGTTTGTTTTGTTGAAATGCCTGGGATTTAAATATTTCCCAGCTCTGAACATGCATGCATTTTTAATGCATATAAAATCAGCTGATGGCTTTGCAGTTGCCTGCAGTTTCTTGCAACAGGGTTCAAACAGCTGGAAACGTTAGTTTTTCATTGACCTCTGAAATTCCCTTTAGCACACTGCTCAGGTCAACATATCCACTTTATAACAAATGTCAAAATGAAATTCAAAAAGCCATGGAAAGATGTTAGGCTCCCTGAGGATGAAGCTCCAGCCTGGACCCTCACTGACCTTTAGACATCGGTGTATTGTGTATTCTAAATTCTATGTGTCTCTTGGAATACATCATAAATTATAGCCAACAATGTCCTGTCCTTCCAAATGTTCAGCTGCCTCTGCAGTTCCCAGGATGGGCTGAAAGTGGGAGAAGATCCCAGACTGTGTTTGCAGAGAGGCATTTCCCACTCTCCTTTTAATCGTCTGTTTAATGTATTTCACTCTGATAAGGACTGAAAGCCTCAGAGGCGATCAGCACCAAAGACTATTCAGAGATGGAGATTAGCTAGTGGATGGTCCTGATAAAGCCAGTGGAGACCCAGCATGGTTTGATGCGACAGCAGCTCCCACTGTGAACCCCTAAAGAGAAGCTGCAGAGCATCCTCGAGATCTGCTCCTTTCTGATAACAGAAATTATCTGGGGACACACTGTATCTGTGCCTAAAAATCATAATTTGCCTTTAAGGTGAAGGAAATGCGTTTCTTTGTGAATGGAAAGTTTGACACAGATCTGTTAAACATATCAACTGTTGCACACAATAGTGGAGTTGTTGGGCATCATAGTCACAACTGCCTGGCACAGGTCTGTCATGTCTTTTAACAAGTTGAAAAAAAATAATGAAAAGAAATAATGCAGTGTAACAACAAAACACAAACATTTAAATAGTTGTATTGTGTTAAATAATATGTTTGATGTGCAATATTGTTGTTTCTGGGAGAGTCCATATGAAGCTTTGACTGACGAGCATAAAGACGCAATGTTCGTGAGTGAGATTCTACTAAGTTTTAATGGGATATTTATTTAATGTAGTCAGTAGTTAATTTATTTTCCAATTGACTATTAATTTGACTGTCTTCAGAGGCAGTAACACTGTAACTTCACTCCCTGTGGGCATTCTGATGTCAGCTTGATGTCAAAATTGAGTTGATATTTGATGCAATTCGTGGACAATGTTATTTAAACTTTTGTTTTCATACAATTGTTTTCGTACAGTAGAAATTCAGTCTCACATGAAAAAACAAAATGAGGAATGCTGGTTAATACAGTTGACGTTCATTTGATGTCAGTTCGATGCTATGTGTTAACGTGAAACTGACATCGATTTAACATCATATCGACTTCCATGCTTTGTCTTTTTCTGAAGGATTTGGTCTTAATTCAACTAATTTAGGATTAATTAAATCTCAGAATAATTTTGCACGGCCAATTTTTCAGTTCTTTATTTGTGAAAAAAGTTTGAAATATCCAATAATCACAATCACTGATTTGATCATGTTCCTCTCTCTGTCCCTGTATACTTCATTAGACCTAGATTGCTTTTGGATCACACTTCTGGATCTCCCTGTAGATTTTTCACAAAAAAGTCATTTCTTCCTTTTTTTAATCCAACTCTTGTCTTTTTGTTGATCCAAAACTTCCTTATATTTCCTTCTCTGTCCTACATGCATACACCTGTGTGAAAACAAAAAAAATTGTTGTGTTTCCTGAACTGGTTTAGTCCCTTTTGGAGTCACGAGGTAAATGGAACCTATCCCAGCGAAGACTGCAAACACCCTGAACAGTTCTCCATCACATGGACACACAGAGACAGCCAACCACACTGACTTACGTTTACATCAAGAGAGTTAACAATGTATGTTTTTGGACTGTGGGAGGAAGCCAGAGCGAGTGGGAAGAAAAACAACACATGCATGAGGAGAACATGCAGACTCCATTCAGAGGACCCAGCTGGGATTCGAATGGGAGCCTTTTTATTGAGAGGTGACAGCGCTAACCACTATTCCACCCTTAGCAAGAAGTAACCAAAGACGTTCACACATATCATTCGTGACAAGAAATCCTGGTCAATTAGTGTGAATCCTCAGAAATGGGCCAGTAGTCTGAGTTTAAACATTTAATAGCTGCCTTTGGACACCGGATGATGGGATTCACTGTCTGTGACACGGCTGTGGCTCTCACACATCACATTATCCTGTTTAGGTGAATCAGATTAGCATTGTGTTTCCAGCTGCTGACGACAACATGCTGTTGACACAAAGCTGCGCTGTAACACAGATGAGTGCTGACCGAGACAAGAAAATGTTTTTTCTCTGAGTGCAGAGTCCTGCAAAGGAAGACGATTTCCAGTGGTATGAATTGCTGAGAGGGTGGGGTGGGTTGGGGTGGGGGTGCAACATGAACATGCACAAACACTCACCTTTTGGTTGGCTGTCCTGCTGGGGGAAGTAGACCACTGGTGCCCTCTGGTGGTTTAAAAATAATGGATAGTGCAGGATACCAGAAGAAAACAAAGCATCTGCAGGATTTTTTTGGTTTTTACATATTTTTAATTAACATATGTCAGCTCTGTCATTCTCAGTCTGATTCTGAGACTATCAATTTCATTTCAAAGAAGAGAAAAGTGTAATAAAATGATTTAATGAACAGGGCTTAGATTTGCTCCATTGCCTGGATACAACCTCAGACCGCTTTCCTACTTTAGCAGGGGTGGGTTTTGATGGAAGTCTTTGCACACCAGTGGCTGCAAAAACAGGCTAAACATCTAAACAAGACATAAAAACTGATATTGAGCCAAAAACACTTTTCTTATATTGTTAAAAGAGTCATAAACTCAGACAGAATAGAATGTGTAAGATTATTAATCTTGTCTTAAATTGTCTTTTGTTTTTTACTTAGTTTTTTTATCCCACATTTGTTGTTTTTGTATGCATATTGAGATAAAGACACTTAATGAGACATTTGTGAAATCACACAGCATATTTTACACTCAATTTTAGCTTTAAAAACTTGTTTCAAGACCTCCACGCTCAGTTCACACACTTCAACTTTTGTACAGTGTAACTTCAGATGAATTAATACATCATGACAACAGAGAACGTAATATCACAGAAATCTGATAAATCCACCAGCTTTTCTACGGTGTCAAATGTGAGGAATAATTTCTACTTTAAAGCGCAATTACATCAGCAATGGGAAAACTGTCCAATTCTGCCGAAACTTCCTCTCGCAGCTGTTCCTTACAATCAAGATAGTGTTAATGGGATCCCTAATTGTACTGATGATGATAATAATAACAAATATTATTGTTTATTAGTGTCTTGATTAAAAACGGCAATAAGAACAAAACCAGGCTAGTAGAAAAATATCATCCTGATCCAAACAGTAGCAAAAAATTTGAATAGTATTGTCAGCAAGCTCCTGAGAGGGTCAATTTGGTATCGGTCAATACCAAATGTCCAAAATTGGAGATGGGTAAATTAATTTATAATTTTAGATAAAATATATCAAAATCTATTTCAAAAGGCAACCATACAAGGCAAGTTATAGTCAGTACAGTTATATTTAAAAATGAAGAAATGTTGTCATATTTAAAATGTTTTACACAGACTGATCTACATCAAGTCCCATCATTAACACTTCTCTCCCCTCCTGCTCATTGGAGGGGAGAGAAGACTGAACTGGATTTGGCAGAAGATTCTTTGTTTGGGTTTAACAGTTTAAAGTTGAACAGAATTCCAAAAGTTCAAAAATGTATTTGCGCTTGAGGGCAGCTTACTTGCTGTGATATCAGCTAAAAGTCAATGGTTCTGACAAACAGAGTCTGCAGTAACAACAACGAGGAGAACTTTATAAACTCTGTTCAAGCCAGAAGGACGACTGTTAATCAGACATCAGAAGAGGATTACCGTCTTGGGCAAAGGCTTTAATCAAATCACCTGACTTGGTTCACTAAAGAGTGATTTCTGACTAATGATCTCAAATAAAAAGATTCTGCATTTATTTTTTATTTTTATACCTGATTTAAGTAAATGGCTTTTCTGACAAAAAAGAAAAAATCCATATATTTTTTTCTTGATTTTTCTTTTTTATAAATGACTTTTCTGATGAAAATAATCTTTATATATTTTTTATTTTTATACTGATTTATGTTGGCGATTCATTCACATCACTGGATCTTTGTCTTTTTCTGTAAATGCTACAATAAAGTTTAAAATAGTGTATCTTCATACAAAGCAGTGTGACTTATTGTTACTTAAGGATATTTAATGACCTGAATCTATGCCAGTAAGGTATAAATATCCGATCATAAGCTATGAACCGGTCAACAACTATTGTAAAGAAATGGTGTGGTCGAGTCGGGGTGGGATTATATAAATTTTTTCTTTTTAGGGATGTTAGTTTTTGCTGATTGATTGTGTTACATATGTGTTATTCTTGCCTTCTTGAAATAAACCATTTCCATATCCAAATCTTTCTTTTGAAAGTCCCATAATTTTTTTTTCTTATTTTGTTTTTTTTTTAAAGCCCCATACTTAGCTGATAAAAGTTCTTTTTGATTGCATCATCAGCTAGCTCTCTGATTGGTTAATTGATTTCCTTGTCAGTGCCTCTTTGCTATCTGGTTGGGTATTTGTTTTAATATTTCACCATAATGCTAATTGGCACTCCCAATCATTTTTTGTATTCTTAATCTGGCTTGCTTGTAGATTTTTTACTGAATGCATGTTGTAGTGATGCCAATTCATGTAAGTAAAAATGATAATAATAAAATATTTTTAAAAATGTAACAATAGCAATAACCAGTAAACATGAAGAAGATATTGTATAAAGGCAATATCTGTGGGGTTTTTGACCCAGGACTTATGGTTGTTTTTGTTTGTTGTGCATTTCCTGTTTTATTTTGTTGATGGTGCCTGCTTCCTTTGTTTTCACTTGTCTTCTCGTTTCAGGTCTCTTGACTCTCCCTCCTATTGTGTGCTCTCCCTCCCTAATGTTGCACACTTGTTGATGCTTGTCTCATCCTCTCCTCCAGTTTATAAGTCCTTGTCTTCCTTGCACTTGTTGTCAGGTGGTTTTGATAGCAGCAAAAGTTAATGTGCTGCTTTTTGTATCTGACTGAAATAAATCAGAGACGTTGCAGTTATGAGTGCCGTTTGTATTTTGTGTCCTCACATCAACCCTGACAATATCATAGTATTACAGTTTTAAATATAAAATATTTTTACACAATTTCCTGACACTAGTCGCAGGGTCAGGTCAACTGCTGCAATATTCATGTTACAGCAACATTAATAAATTATGATGCACCAACATAATTGCATTTAGATTTCCCAACACATGTTTATTGCTATATTAACACATTTGGTTTATGCGGAAATTCTTTCCACAATGATATTATGTTGACCCAACAAATTATTTTTTTGAGTGTATACTTCTTGAAAGGGAGTGGGAGGAAGCAAATTTATATAATCCCACCCCTAATCGACCACACTATATTCTTTAAATTAGATATCAACAGGTTCGTATCTCATGATTAGAGATTTATAGTTTACTGACAATGAATCAGGTGATTAAACATCCTTAAGTAACATTGAGTCACAATGCGATGTATATAGATAGTATTTTAAACTTGATTGTAGCACATGCAAAATATAGAAAAATCAACAATATGCAGATTATTTTAATCAGAAAAGTCATTTACTTAAAACATGTATAAAAAGAAAAGTAATTTAAGAAAATATATTTATGTATAGATTATTTTTGTCAGAAAAGCAGTTTACTTAAATCAGGTATAAAAAAATCAAGGATAAGTGCAGATTATTTTCATTTGAGATCAATGAGTCATGAATCACACCTTACGGAACCAAAACAGGTGATTTAAGCCCTAGCTCTTGGTTTGAGTTCATTCTTACTTGTTGATCCACGTCGTTCTGTCTTCTGTCCAGGAGGTCAAGCTGATTATTCCGTTGTCCATTTCGTACTATGCCATTTCGTGCCATGTTCAGCCTTCTCTATTGCAGATTCACTGCTGTTTAGCCTAAAAATCACTCATAAAAACGTCAGGAATCGGAGAGCCGAAAAGGACACGTCCGCTCTGTTGTGAACCAGAACCGAACCTTGTTGTCCCCTTACAACAGACTTCACCACCATCTTATAGTGTATTCACACAAACACGGCCGAGGCGTCAAACTTGCGCCTGCCGCCTCTCTTTTGACGCCCATCAAATTTACTGCTCAATGCCTTGACGCTTTGGCAGCGGAGTAACCACCAAAGAACTTCATTCGTTGACCACATCATGCAAACATGGATAATGTTGACCGAGGAGTTTGTGTTTAGATGTTTTGGAAAGTTCTACAGAGGTGCCAGCAAGCACGTCACTGTGTCTAGGTTCACCAGAACCTTCAGTCTCTCTCAGTGCGGTGTACTTCACTCCTGACAGCCGTTTTAAACTGTACTTCACTCTGTCATACCTATGTTTTATTGAAATTTTATGTTAAAGGTCAACACAAACCGGCGCACAATTGTGACGTAGAAAAAAAATTGTACAAGAGTTCAATTTTTTTTTTACAAATAAAAAAGTGAAAAGTGCAATATGGAAAAGTATTCACCCATTTTCTCTGAGGGCATCCGATTGCCTTCAGAAGTTGCTTGATTGGTGACTGATCAAATGTTGATTTCATGACTTCATAGAGTCCATCTGTGTGTCATTTAATCTTAGTATACAAATCCAGCTGTTCTGTGGCAGTCTCTGTGGTTTGTCAAAAGATTATTGGGGAGAAAACAGCATCATGAAGTGTATGGAACACAACATTGGAGGAAAACCTGTTGAAGTCTGAACAACATTTGAGACTGAGGTGGAGATTCACCTTCCAACAGGACAACCACCCTAAACATGAAGCCAAAACTACAATGGAATGGCTTCAAATGACACTCAGCTTGAATTGTTTTACAATTCAATCTATGGACAAAGATTTCAGTCTGTAGATGTGTAAAGCTGGTTGAGATAAACCCCAAAAGACTTGCAGCTGGAATTGCAGCAAAAGGTTCCACAAAGCATTGACTCAGGAGGCTAAATACTTTTGCACACTGCACTTTTCAGTTTTTTTTTTTTTTTTGTAGTAAAAAAAAGTCTAATTTTCTTTCCACTTCGTTTCCACAAGTGTGTTCCACTTTGTGTTGGTCTTTAAGATAAAATCCCAATAAAATATCTTTATGTTTGTGGTCATAATGTGAGAAAATGTGGAGAAGTTCAAGGGGTGTGAATACTTTTGCAAACCACACAAAATACTACAAGGCACAGAATTTTGCTAAAGACAAGTTCAAGGTCAAATGAAAAGAGAGTCAAACTGAACTGGGGAAAGGCTCAGAGACAACTCAAAAAACCATGGGACGAAGGATCTCTTTACTCATTGAGCATGGGGCTCATATATATATATATATATATATATATATATATATATATATAATATATATATATATATATATATATATATGCATATATATCATACACATATATCACAGTTCCAAACTGTGATGCAATCCTCGCAGCTCAAAGGACTCTCAAGCATTTACATCTCTGGCAAGTCTCATAGCTGATGGTGGTTATTTCAAACATAAACAGCAGGTCATGACTCTTATCAAGCTCTACTATGATTTTCTGTTGAAATTCAACAAATCATACAGCTGAGCTAACTCCAAGAGTCTTCACAAATGTGTGCGCATCCAGTTCATACACACACTTGTGCATACCAACTAACACATGTAAAGCGTTCCATTCTGTCACGTAAACTATTTGAAGGTGCAAAGGTGAGCCGATGCCTGTGCTCAGGTGAATGTTCATGTTAAGCTTAAGTGGATGATGGAATGTAAGAAAAAAGGAGGGAGAACTCCCAGCCATCCCCACACCAAGACCCCGCTGAGGCAGACCAGGGCCCGCCACTGCACCTGTAATTTGGGGCCAATGGAGGAGATCCACCCGCCCGGCAGTCCGGCCAACCACGCAGACCAGAGCCCTCAGGACCGCCACACGGGCCGCCAAAACCCGAGAGCAGTGAGGTACGGAAGCACAGAGTGCAAGGCCCAGCCCAGCCAGAAGAGCAGCCCTCCCACCGCCCCAGGGGGCCCAGCATGGGGCTCCACCCCGAGAGCCCCACAACCCCCCAGTAGTTGTGAGCATCCATCTACCCCAGCCCTGGGTACAAGCCAGGGCCCTCAAGGGAGACCCCCAAAGCCCCAGGCAGCCGCAGAGATCCAGAAGAGAGCACGGCAGGGGTCAGTCACCCCCACCAAGAGGAGGGATGACCAAGAGAAGTGGGGGTCCCTGAAGGTGTAGAGGACATAGCCCGACCAGGCACTTCCAATGTTGTAACTCCCAATGTTGTATGTGTGTTGGGGTGTGTTTCTTGAGGTTTAAAAGGTGTGGGTAATAAAGGATGCAGTTAAAATTGGCGAGCAAGGCACTGAGGACATCTCCTGATTGCTTACAAGGTTGTCCAATCACCCTCTCACCAAGAGGCCCTAAATGTCTACGGTGCAGTTAAAATTGGAGGGTAGAGCACTGAGAGGACATCACTGCCTGCAGCAGGAGATGTCCTCTCAAACACCCCCCCACTAAGATCCTACTTGTCTAAGGTGCACTTAAAACCAAGAGAGGGGGACAAAACGGTGCGTTCGTCCTTCCCAGAGACATCCCCTCTCCTCTGGCCTTCTCCCCACAGACCCCGCGATGGTAGGCGTCGCCTGGAGCAAACGTGGGCCCTAAGAGGGTTGCCCCACCCTGTCCCAGGGCCAGAGAAGGAGTGATCCCAGCCCCCAGGTGCAGATGGGCAAACCATCCAGCGCAGTCGGACCCCCCAAGGGCCAGCCCCCCAGCGCACGCAAAAAGACGGATGTTGTGGGCTCTTTAGAGAAGAACTCCTCAGGTAACCGGTATATACTGGTTATCTGTGACTATGCCACACGATATCCACTGGTTATCTGTGACTATGCCACACGATATCCACTGGTTATCTGTGACTATGCCACACGATATCCACTGGTTATCTGTGACTATGCCACACGATATCCACTGGTTATCTGTGACTATGCCACACGATATCCAGAGGCTTTTCCTCTCAGGTCAGTTAAAGCCAAAAATGTTGCAAACTGTCTTTTGCAATTATTTTCTAGAGTAGGAATTGTTAAAGAAGTCCTCACTGATAGTGGAACCAACGTTCTGTCGAAATTGTTGAAGGATGTTTATAAGTTGCTAGGGGTAAGGGGAATTAAGTCCACCCCATATCACCCTCAAACGGACGGGCTGGTGGAAAGATACAATAAGACTTCAAAGAGTATGCTACAGAAATTTGTTTCCAACACTGGTGCTGACTGGGACCAGTGGCTGCCTTACATTCTGTTTGCTTATCGTGAAGTTCCACAGGCGACCACAGAATTTTCACCTTTCAAGCTGTTGTACAGTCGCCAGATCAAAGGTCCTCTGGATCTTCGGAAGGACTAATGGGAGAATCCCAAGCCACAAGGAGAAAACGACGTGGCATATGTGGTGAAAATGAGGGAGCGTCTGGAGGAAATGACAGCCTTTGTGCAGGACAACATGAAAGCTGCACAGAAACGCCAAAAAACATGGTATGACAAAAAAGCGTGAGATAGAAACTTCACCCCAGGTAAAAAGGTGTTGCTGTTGCTCCCAACCAGTGAAAACAAGCTCCAGACAAAGTGGCATGGACCATATGAGATCACCAGAAAAGTGGGTAAGGTGACCTATGAACTGTTCATGCCTGAAAGACACAAGCACCATCAGATCTTTCATTTCAATCTTTTGAAAGAGTTTCATAGCAGCCAAGGGCCTGTTTCTCAACAGTTGTTTGTTCATGCAGTGAAGGATGAGGAGGTGACAGAAAAGTTCTTCCCCACCAGTGCCACAAGTCCTGTATCAGTTAACCTCTCCCATCTGTATTTTCATAAACAGGAAGCAATCAAACCTCTCTTAGATCCACAGCTGTTTCGGGAAAGTCCAGGCTTCACATCACTGGTCCAGCATAAAATTCTCCTAAAGGAGGATGCCCCTGTTCTACAGAGGAGCTATATGTATCCCTGAGCGGTTGCAAAAAGAAGTCAAGTTGATGTTGTCAATGGGTATAATTGAAGTCTCCAGCAGTGAATGGTGTAGCCCTATTGTGCTGGTTCCAAAGAAAGACGGCTCACTAAGGTTTTGTATTGACTTCAGATACCTGAATGCCATATCCAGCTTTGACACGTATCCAATGCCAAGAGTTAATGAACTTTTAGAGAGAGTGGGTGCAGCAAAATACATCACTACACTCGATTTAAGCAAAGGTTACTGGCAAGTGGCGTTGGCACCAGAGGCAAAGGAGTTGACGGCATTCAGGACACCTTTTGGTATGTACCAATTTAAGGTGATGCCCTTCGGCCTTCAAGGGGCACCTGCGACCTTTCAGCAGCTCATGGACTATGTTTTGAGGGATGTAACTGACTATGCTGCTGCGTATCTCGATGATGTGGTGGTGTTCTGTCAACCCTGGTCTGATCATGTATCCCACCTTAAAGATGTTTTGCAGTGCATTCGAGCCGCTGGATTAACAATCAACCCACATAAGTGTGCTTTGGGTCATCAGGAGGTAGAGTGCCTGGGTTTTGTCATATGGTTTGGACAAATAAAGCCTCAAGTGGACAAGATGGATGCCATTCGTTCCGTCCCAATTCTCACCACAAAGAGAAAGGTGAGAAGCTTCATTGGCTTGGTGGGCTGGTACCGGAAGTTCATCCCCCACTTCTCAGAAAGGTCAGTGGTTTTGCACAATCTAATAAAGAAATCAGCCCCAAACAAGGTGTGTTGGACAGATGACTGCAATGAAGCTTTCTGCGACCTCAAGGAAGCTGTTTGCACACAGCCAGTGCTTCATACACCAGACTTTGGCAAACCTATCATTTTACAGACTGATGCCTCAGGGGTTGGCTTTGGAGCAGTTCTTCTTCAAGAGGTGAACGGAGAAAGAAGACCTGTAGCGTTCTTGAGCCGCAAGTTGCTGGACCGAGAATGGAGATATTCCACTGTGGAGAAGGAGTGTCTAGCAATGAAGTGGGCTATTGACTCTCTCCGATATTACCAGCTTGGACGCCACTTCATCCTGGAGACAGATCATCGTGCCCTACATTGGTTGAACCGCATGAGAGATGCCAACACACGTATTGCAGGATGGTACCTTTCATTGCAACCCTATGACTTTATAGTACATTACAAACCAGGCCGTTGTAATGTTGTTGCTGATTGTTTGTCCAGGACTGCTGAGGACTGACATGTTGTGACCTTGTTGGAGGTGGGAAGGAATGTAACAAACTGATATTTGTTACTCATGTATCGGTTATGTGTTTTTGTCTCACTCACCAGGTTATGATTCTGTTTCTTATGTTGTTGTCTCACTCACCAGGTTTTGTTTGGGCAATTGTTTGTTTAGCTGTCTGGCAGCCATTTTGAATGTTGAGTTGGAACCATTTGGAATGAGAGGGGTGTTTAGTTGGAAACCCCTGCATTCTTTTCTGAAGTGGTGTGAATCAATTGGGGTGAGGCTATATAAGCAGAAGTGTTTGCTCAGGTCTGTGCTGCAGTGTTTTGGATGGAGGTGTCATGTTGGCTGGTGAAAATAAATGCCTCTAACCATAACAAAGATTTGGTGTGGTCACTTTAGCACAGCCGCTTTGTGCCAATCTGCCACACACTCCCATGCTTTCTGTGAGGCCATTGTGGAATTGTTGACAAACACAGAGTGAATGTACTTGACTTGACTGTTTGACTGTTTACCCAACCATTTTGTCATCAAATCGAGCTCTTGAAGTGTAGAGAGGTGGACTGTAGCACCAGTAAATGAGGAGTACCATGCTCTGAAATTCTCTGGCTTGTCATCATATTGGTAACGTCCAGAAATGATGAGGTCACGACACACCAAATATTGTGCAAATGGCTCGGCTGGATGTGGCATGCCTGCAAGTGTGTTGTATCGAGGCATGAAAGGGCTAGCACAGAGCATTCTTTGTTGGCTGAACTTTTGTTTCAATCTCAGCTTTGTGAAGGGGCGGTGTATTCTGGATACAAAGTAATTCTATGGTTGTTGATCTTTGGCCTTGTGCTGTAACGTGCTGGGTCTGTGTCTGAAATGTCATTTTTTGAAAGACTCCAAGTTACGAATGTGCCCTCTAAATCAACATTTTGCTTTTGTGTGTCCAACTACTAACCATGAGTGTATAAAATGTTTTTGTGTTTTCATTCACATTCTCTGAAAAATAGTGTAGAATTCAGAATTTCTTTCAGGGTATGCAAATTTATGAGCACAACCATAACAGCTTCTCCATGAATGAGAGCCTTATGAATGCTCTGTTTTCTGCTGCTCCAGCACAACATCCTGTTATTTTATTTTTTTGGAATTTACTGGCAGGATAGAAATCAACAAGAAAAAAGAAAACTGGCAAAGATAAATTCTGATGTTTGTGTTGTATCAGCAGATATTCACTCTGTCTTTAAAGAAAATGACGCTTGGCGAAGTTAAATGCTGACTAAACATGACACCAATACGAGGAATATTTCCTAAAATATTGGGAATCACGCAAGTAATCAATTAAGGAACACAGCAATGATATTCCAGCAAGGGGATTGCACACCCTTCCATCAAAGTTCAGGTTTTAGAGCAGAAAAACTTTGTTCGTAATGTATACAGGGAGAAAAAAAGAGACACCAAAAAGTAGAACACACAGTTTGAACCACAGTTGGTTCAAACATTCAGGAAAATCGAATGTCTGGTTACATTCCAGGCAAACACACACCATACTAATTCCAGAGAGCCAGCATTTGGAAACATTCCAGGGCAATGATAGAGTATGCTCACACTTCTGCTGCAAATAGTTAACATTCAGGAAACCAACAGCTTTAGACTGACTGTTGTCAATCAGGCTCAAGAGTTTTGACAAATGATATCAGTTCTAAAAGCTTTTGCAAAAAGCAAAACAGATGGGTCAACAGTTCTTTTCAAAAGGCCTATTGAAGGTAAAAGTTTAACACAGCAAATGGAGAACTGAGTGCTCTGTGCATTCATGATTTGCGGAAATGTTGTATTGGAGTTTTTTCTTTTTATTGACTCACTTTGCGTTTGTAGATTATTTTAGTGCCTCCACCCAACCCCCATCCCCTGAGGCAAGCTCTTACATGACAGACGCAGCATGTTTTTTGGGCGAGTGAGCCGTCTGGATTTCCATCTCATTTGAGATTAGCTGAGAGGAGCTGTTTTGGATTAGCTGAGCCCCTCGCTCTCCCTCTGACACTCTCTGATAAGAGAGCCTGCAGTTGCTGAAACACACTAGTTGAGGAAAATGCCCTTTTCTACATGCTTAAGACAGCTCTGTTCCTCTCTTGTTACCCAGCGCTAACTCTTTGTGGAAAGGATTATTGTGACAAGCTGTGGAGAACCTTTATCATGCTGTCAAGGGAGGGGGGACTTTTCTAAGCATTGCACAAGGGAAGCCTTACAGACAAGTGCTACATGGCTCTGTTTATTATAGATCTCATACTTTATTCTCAGTTGTGAGGGAGGCTAAGCAATCCTCCAACATTTCATATATTTATTGTTTTTTTCACATTGGTAGATTTTCCCGTTTCTTGACTGGACTTCTTTCCAATCTGCATCTGGTGCTTTGTGTACAATTCACGCAGGTTTGGTTTTATTACAGGTCTGACATCAAAGTTATCTTTTGGATGTTTGCACACAATAATTAAAGCTTGTGTTTTTTCTTTGTGTGAAAATACTTTGTGTACTGACAAAAAATTTCTGTAACAGTGCGTGCCAAACAGTGGCGGTCAATAAGAAATACAGCCTCTGGAAACACAAAAGCACATATTGAAAAATACAGGATGTGCAACAGAAAAGTAACTTGACTAAAAATAACATGACTTAATGAAACTTTGTTTTTTATTTTCACTCCATCCCATGCGCTAAAGAGGATCAAACCATAAGATCATTTAGTACCTTTGGCACACTAAAGAACAATTTCTTTAAAAACTATGAGTTATTTTGTGAACTTTTTTTCTACCCAGAAGTAAGAAGACTCAATCTCTGAGGCTCCACCTTTCATTTCATGCCTTGTGGGTGCCACCCATTTCATGACGTCACCCCAGAGCCAGCCTCAGCTGAGTGTCTCCAATTTACCCACAAAAACAAACATCCATATTTTTGTAAAGATGGATGTGCATCTTGTGTATCTGCCTTTAGTAGCCCAGACATTTATTCCAAACGTTTGGCAGTCGGCCTGTCAGAATTAGAGACAATTAGAGAAAAAATTATTTTTTTTCTTCTATTTTTTAAATCACTACCTATGATTATTAAATCGTGTAATGTGCAATAATGATCACTAAAATATTACTTGAAAGGTAATTACAATCTACTGATGAACTACCGATTTTCTTTACCTGATCTGGAAATATGTAGCAATGATTACTAGATCAATGTAATTAGTGTTCTAATGATAATCAATGTTTATTACATATTGATTACCTAAAGTGTGAATCAATAATGTTTCTGATCAGAACCGGATTATGAAAACGATGCAAGACTATGAAATGAAGTAACTATGTAGGGGTGGGATTATAGAAGTTCGCTTCTTCCCACTCCTTTTCAAGCCATGAATCAAGTTCTACTAGACTTCAGTTATTAATCACTATTCTTAACATATGTTACAAATGTGACTTAAGTGCGTTGTTTTTGTTTGTTCATTTTTCATTGGTTTCTTTTTGGTTTTTGTTTTTTTTCTTTTCTTTCTTTCCTCTCAATCAATGCATTTCATTGTCTTAATAATGAGTTTGATCATTTTGTGGAATTATTTTCGTGTATCGTCCAACTTATGCTTGAAATAAACAAATCAATCAATCAAACTTGATATTAAGTTTTTTAAACAGATATGCCGCTAATTAATATAAAAAAGTGTAAAGAATGATTTTTAAAACACTTGTCCTTTTAAATATTAAATCTTTTTCCAGAATTGAACATTTAATCTTTGCAGCCCCTCCCCCAACAGCGCCTCAGACACGGGTCTCTCTCCCGACCGCTGGTCACCAGTCACGGGGACAGCAGGTGCCGCTGCCCGCCGGACCATTCTATATAGACGCAGATCTGATCGGGCCGGTGGGCTGATCAACCATACCGGCTCTGTGGGTTCATGTTCACCGCGGAGAACCTCCACCGTGAGACCAGACCAGAGCGGGGAGGTCTCCCCGCGGGGAGGGTTACCTGCTCGGGAAAGAGCCCCGTTTCTGAGGCGCTGTCGGAGGAGGGGCTGCAGAGATGAAATGTTCAATTCTGGAAAATATTGTTTTTATTTTTAATGGGAAAAGTGTTACAAAAACCCATATTTAGATCTTTTTATATTAATCAGCGGCACATCTGTTTAAGAAACCAGATCTTATTCACAATAGAAGTTCAGAGCGGCTGATCAGAAAACTCTGGTGACCCAGCATTCCAGCAGCATTTTAACGCATCACTTACACATGAATCTGGGAGATGTGAAGAGTCTCACATCAGATTTGTGTGTAAATGCGGTTTTGTGTGTGCGTAAGAAGTGATTCGTGCATATTTTTTTAAAGATTTGTGTGTGTAATTAGTTTCAATCTGTCGTAATTTTAAATTGTGCATGTGTACATTGTATTATGTATTTTTTAAAATGTTGTAACTTTTCACCTCATGCATAAAAAATGTATTTTATGAATTACAAATCAAGAATTACGCACGCACAACTCTGAAGTTACACACAAATCAAGAATTATGCACGCGCAAACCTAAAGTTACGCACAAATCAAGAATTATGCACACACAAACCTAAAGTTACAAACAAATCAAGAATTATGCACACACAAATCTAAAGTTACACACAAATCAAGAATTATGCACGCGCAAACCTAAAGTTACAAATAAATCAAGAATTATGCACACACAAATCTAAAGTTACACACAAATCAAGAAGTATGCACGCGCAAACCTAAAGTTACAAACAAATCAAGGATTACGTACACACAAATCGTAGTGATACTAATTTCTCTCCATAGTTCTTTGGTTTATGCCACCGCATGAGGTTTAAATGCTAAATCGAATGGATGTTTCTTGTCCATCGCTACACTTGCTCACGACACCTGGCATCTGCACAACTGTGCACAGGGGTGGGGGTTAGGTGTCTTAAAGGAGCCAAGCCACCATTACAGTCTGTCGTCTAAAGCAAAGAACACTTGTCAGACCCAGCGGCCATTAGAGATGGAACACAATTCTGTAGATTGTTTTTACGTGGCTTCAGACAAAATGGCAACATCGCCATTAATGTTACTTCCAGTTTACGGGTCTAGACAGGCAAACAAACAAAGACAGAACAAAAACATATGGTGGCCCTTTGATGGTCCAGTTGTGGTTTCTGCGGGTAACATTTGGCTGACTTCTGGCTATGTTGTGGTTTGTTTGTGGCTTAGATCTGGCAAACGGAAGTGGACCACACAAGTGCCATCATTCCAGGCCAAATGTGGGCCAAATGAAAGTGCTGACTTTGGGCCACATTCGGGGCAAAACTTTTATGTTATCTGGGGAGGCATTCACCATCTCTGACATGGGGCTCAAACTCACAACCATGACTTTTTGGGGTCTGCCTTCCCTCCTCACTTGGCTACAACAAACATCCATCCTAGAGTTGGTTTAAACAATTAATTCTGACTTTATTATGCAGATTTAGAAGTCACTTTTGGCGCAGCAGGAGATGCATTCAGGAGCAGCGTGGAATTTCCACACTTATTTCGCTTTCATTCAAGAGCCTGCTTTTGTTGTATTGATGTGCTCTGGTCATTTCTAACATTTGCTCTTACTGATCTCAGCCAACACAAACTCGAACTTTATTTATTTATACAGTGCCTTTCTTTCGATTGAAACACAAGGCGCTTCACGTTAACAAAAAATAAAAATAAAGACCATTAAAAATTTGGAGGGTTCAACCAAATACACATAACATAAAAGGAACAGCCACGCAAAAAACAACCATCCTTCCCTGAAGTGTCCTTTGACCAATAATTATGTTAATCAGCAATTCAAAAGTGATGGCTGATTTTGATTATTTAATTTTCAAGAAATTTTTATTTATTGTTACTTTTGTAAGTTTCAAGTGATTTCAGTGAGACTTGTGGGTTTTTCCTTCTTTAACTGAGGGGTACCAACAATTTTGTCCACGTGTGTATCAATCTGTCACTGAGTGAGCTGCTTAGTGTTAGCACCATGTCACACAGGGAGTGGACACCATTCTTCATTACTTGGCTACCATCCTTTCTCCCACCTCCCGCATTGAGTCAAGTGGCAACCCTAAAATGGAGCTGGCCTTCACCAGTTTCTCTAGCCTCTTCCTGTCTCCTGCTGAGATGCTGCTGCATCAGCAGACTATTCCATACAAGATTGCTGATGCCACTACAGCGTCATATAAGGTCTTTAGGAGTGGTCCATAGACTCCAAAAGACCGCTGTCTCCTCAACAGAAAGAGTCTGCTCTGCCCTTTTTTCTACAGAGCATTTGTGTTCAGCAGTTCAGGTTATAGTTTAGGTGAACAACCAAGTACGTGTAAGAGTCCACTCTCTCACTGTCCCTTCCATGAATGTTAACGTGCATTAATGCTGAGTGTAAGTGTCTGCAAAAGTCCATTACCAGCTTCTTTGTTTCTCCTGCATTTAGCTGTAGGAGGTTCTGCTGCCACCAGTCCACGAAGTTCTGGATCAGTTCTCTGTACTCTCTTTCACTGTCATCCATTATCAAGCCGACAATGGCAGAGTCGTCCAAGAACTTCTGTAGATGACAGGATCCTGTGTTGAATGTGAAGTCTGCAGTGTAAGCGGTGAACAGAAACAGAGCCAGAACCTTTCCTTGTGGGGTTCCTGTGTTGCAGACAATCCTATCAGACTGGCAGCAGTGAGCCCTCACATACTGCAGTCTGTATGAGAGATAGTCCAGTGTCCATGCGCACAGATGTTGGTCCACGCCCATGTTTACCAGCTTATCCCCCAGGAGTGATGGTTGAATGGTGTTGAAAGCACTGAAGAAGTCAAAAAACATGATTCTCACAGTGCTCCCAGTCTTCTCCAGTTGGGACAGAATTCTGTTAAGGAGGCAGATGACGGCATCCTCAACACCGAAGCCTGCCTGGTAGGCAAACTGCAGCGGGTCAGTTGACTGACCAACCACAGGTTGAAGATGAGCACCAGCCTCTCAGCGCCACTGTTCTGTAGTTCCCCTTGTTTTGAATATAATCCAAATGTGCTTGTTTTTTTTTTTAACTCTTTGGCAAACTGAAAGCTTTGGCAACATCAATCTTATCCATGTGTTTACGTTGCAAATGTCATTTTTTTAAGAACTTTGTCACAGTACAAACAATGATGTTTCTTTTTATAGCATCTAAAGCTATCTTCCTTTTTCAACACTGGATTAATAAAGATGGATGGATTCTCCTCAAGTGATGTTGATTCATCTTCATTTGTATCCAGTGTTCTTTCTATGAAGTCTTGACTTGTGTTAATCCTTGTACCTAAACCACTGCTACTACTGTTCAAATAGTAACAGAACAGAAGCAGCAAAAATGGTACCAGTTTATCGACAAAACATTGGCCATCAAAGCAATCTAAAACCACTTTACAAGGCTAATATTTTCCATAGAATCAAATGCTGAACAACAAAGACTTAAAATTTAAAACAGTGATAAAAAGCAAACTTATAGAACAGGCGTGACCTGCCCACACACTCGCCACCCACCTTAATGCAACACCACTACCCTCAACTCTATGCATCACCACCGCCCTCACCGCCCACCTCTACATGCCACCACCGCCCTCACCACCCAACTTTGACCTGACCTTACTTGCTAAGTAGCCAGGTTTCACAGCAGTTCAACATATGACATTTTTACAAAATGTTGTAAATAAATGTGCGAGTAAAAAGTGTCCGTCACTTTTGAGAGCTCTCTACACGCACACCGTTCAAAATCTACAACTTCTTATTCCAACATTTATTTTTGCAATTGCTTCCCAATGATGCCCAAGAAGTTGCAAGACAATCAATGAAAATCGCTAGAATAAGTTTTTGTTTGTAGCAAGGTGTTTTTTTTTTTGAGAATTCAAGATCAAATCAAACTTTATTTGTATAGCACTTTTCCTAAAAAGCATAAGTGTTTTATGAAAAGATGGCGGCCTATTCCCGTGATCATAGGTCAACAAAACTCCAGGAGTCGTTGTAGACTTAAGCTAGCAGCATGTGTATGAAATTTTGTTAAAATCGCCAAAACAAAACATTTAATTTCACATACTGGAAAACAGTTAAATCTCAGATTTTGAAAGCAGCCAGGTTTGGCCATCCAATAATAATTTTTAAACTTTGTTTGGATATCCCCAACTAATGGATCAGGGTTTTTTTCGGTGCTGAGTCAGCACAGACTAAAGAGGTGCACTGGCTTAAATAGCTTGGTAACTGATGAGCAAAGGATCAGCTGTGCAGGCAGGGAGCGGATTCAGTGCATGCAGGCAGATGAGGAAGGGAGGGTAGAGAGCATTCAGAACTCAGGTGAGGGTTTCCTCTGGTGGTTGGAGTTGGATGTACGAGGCTGGGACCTGACATTCACAATGATGCTCGAGAAGTTCCAAGACGATCAATGAAAATCCCTGGGGCAAGTTTTCATTTGTAGTTTGTACTAAATGTGCTTTTTCTAAAAATTCAAGATGGCAGCTTCTTTCCAAGTTCAAAGGTAAATGAAACATCTGTGGTTGTTGTAGACTCCAGCTGGCTGCATGTTTATGAGGTTTCGTGAAAATCGAAAGAACCAAAGTATCGTTTTCCCATGTTGTGGAAAAGTGTGAAAATTGCCAAATCTCACACTTTGCTACAAAATGGCTGCCAAGCCGTGGGTCATGTGGCTATCCCATAATTTCAAAAGTTCTCCTGGATATCCCTGACTCATGTGTTTTGGTTTTATTTCTGTATTTATTTTTAAAGGAGCTTCCTCCGTAGGGTGGCTGGGCGCTCACTCAGAGATAGGGTGAGAAGCTCGGTCACCCGAGAGGAGCTTGGAGCAGAGCCGCTTCTCCTACACATTGAGAGGAGCCAGTTGAGGTGGCTTGGGCATTTGGTTCGGATGCCCCCTGGATGCCTCCCTGGGGAGGTGTTCTGGGCATGTCCCACTAGGAGGAGGTCCCAGGGAAGACCCAGGACACGCTAGAGAGACTATGTCCCTCGGCTGGCCTGGGAACGACTCGGGTCCCCCCAGAGGAGCTGGAGGAAGTGGCCAGAGAGTGGAAAGTCTGGGCATCTTTACTTGACTGCTGCCCCCTCAACCTGGTCCTGGATTACCGGAACAAAATGGATGGATGGATGGAATATTCTTCATTGAATGAATACTGGTGCTGGAATGCAATCTAATGACATGACTTTTGCAGACCAATGGAGAGTTGATTTTGAATCATATTCTGCCAGTACCTGCATTCTAGAACCTGCATTTTTCAACTGTGCTTGGACCATCCTCCCCCGACTGCTCTGTGGAGGCCGTCACACTGTTTGTTGCCCCAGAGGAGTCCTGACACGTTTCCATCTGGAATTAAAAAGTAAGAATAATGAAGAACTGGAAAAAGCTCTCATTTTTTTCTCATTCTACTTCATCAGATTCTGAAATGATAATTGAGTGAATGACTTGAAAATTAAAATATATAGTAATGATGAGTTGAGTGGATGCACTTTGTATATCTTTTATCCATGTGTTATCAAAAGCAATAGATAATAGATTTACAAGTCTGAATGACCCCCCTTTCACGGCCCATGGATATCAAAAGGAAAAACAGATATGAACAATGGATTCAAGGATGAATAGGCCAACACATTTGCCTTCATTGCCAATGTGTAAGGATTGGTTACATGTTTTCTCTGTAATGAAAATTTGTCAAATAACAAGAAAAGTTATTTGGACAGATACTTCCAGGAAAGACATGATAAATTTGCAGCCAACCATCCATTTGGGACTGAGAGAAAAAGTTTAATTGCAGTACTTCTGAAAAAAGGATTGCAAAGACACATTTAAAAGTGGATTGCATCTCCAAGCTCTACTACTGCTGCACGTTTTGTTGTAACCAGAGAGATAATGAAGAGTGGGAAACTTTCCACAGATGGGGATTGCATGAAGAATTTATTTATCAAAATATCAGAGCACCTATTTTCAGATTTCAAAAACAAAACTGAGATAATACAGCAAATAAAGATATGAGTCTCTCTGCAAAGACAGTGAGGGAAAGGGCTATTCAAATGACAAGAGACATCAGCTCCATTCTACTCAATTACCTGTGATGAGTTGTGTGATGTGATCAATATTGAACAGACAGTGCTGTTATGCAGGTGTGTGGACTATGATGGGCTGCAAGAAGAAATGATCAAATTAGTTTTTTTTCCAATAGCTTGAGCTTATTTCTTGAAACAGATATTACATTTTCAAAACCATCTAGACATTTCTCCAAACCTTTTGGCATTTGTTCATAACAGATTCACTGTTTTTCGTGCAATTTATGGGATTTCGTATGCTTAAGTGTTTGATTGCTAACAATTCATTACAAAATCCAACAAAGAACAATTCTTTAAATGAATAAGTTAATTCCCTGACACAACTGTCATTTCTCAGTCAGGTAGTTTAACCATCCCAAACATGTCAGTGTTATCTTCACGTTTTAGTCGTCCCAAGTAAACCCATTTACTCAATGTTCAAAATGTGTCATGAACATCAAACCATGAAAAACAGAACGTGTGGGATGATGTGAACTTCCAGCATGGCCCACATAACAAAAACTGGTTCCTCAGACATCCTAGAATTCTGAATGTGTTCCTACCACCATACTCGCTGTTCCTCAACCCATATAGAAGAGTTTTTTTTAGCTTGCATGTGGAAGTCATGTCTACAAATTTCAGACCCAGGATCATAGAATCTTTGTCCAAGCAATGGATGCTGCTGGTGAACAGATCACAAAAGAACAGTCCAATGCTTTGTTGCGCCGTGCACATTGTTATCTTTGTTTTTGCACTACAAGGGAGGATATTCAATGTGACGTCAATGAGAACCTGTGGTCAGACAGAAGGCGGCGGGAAGAGGGTCTGTATATCTAAATGAGACAGGCATTTGCTTTTGAAACAGGAGTTAACTATTTTGGGAGAGAGATGACATTTTGCTGCTGATCCAGAGGGTTTTGCTGAACCATTTAGACTGTTTTGGCAAAAGCACAGAGAGTTTTGAGAATGTCATTTCTGATTCAAGAAATGAGCCAAAGCGCAATGAAAAACTGTAACACTACTGTAAGGCCAAAACCCATATTTTCATGGAAGTTCAACTTAAAACACCAAATCATACAACAGAGTGGTCATGTGCTGTGTCATTTTGTCCAGGATGTGCTGCTTAAAACATAAACTTTGAATCATTAATGCTGCTTATGTACTTAAAGGCTACTTAGTCATTTTGATAGTAGGCTCATATAGTAAATGGTGTATACTTGTACAGCTCTAGTTACAGTCTCATTCACCCATTCACACACATACACTCACTGATAGCTACTCTGCTTCTGAACACTGGCGCCAATATATAACAGCCAGGAGCAATGTGGGGTTCGGTGTCTTGCTCAAGGACACTTAGACACATGACCGTGCAGAGTGGGAATCAAACTTCTAAACGTCTTCTTCCAATTAGATGGTTATGTATAGCTAATGTGCCTTCATAGGGGTTTTACATTTCTGCCCTTCAGACAAATGTGTTTTTTTTTGCTTTGTTTTTTGGTCCAACATGGCTCTTTGAATATTTATGGTGAACAATACCAGCCAGCGAAAATATCCTCTGAAAATTCAACATTCACTTCCACTGCTACACTGACAATAGCTCTCTCTGTCAACCAAACTAAAAAGGTGCTTTAAATAAAATGTACAGGTATAATAGGAATATGTGGCTGGTAAGCAGACATATTGTGGTTGCACTTCAAAATAAAAATGATACTATGTAGTCTCTTATATATTTGTCCTTGTACAAAGCCAAAGAATAAATTATTTTCCTGAAGAAAGAAAAGTTTTGCAAAGATTAGAACAACGTTTAACACACCCAAGAACAATCAAAGCAGAGAGCCTCATTGGCTTCAGAGCATGCACACATATACGCTGTGGAATACCACATGGAACTACTAAAAACCAACTCAGTGGCCTTGTAGTAGAGTGTCCTGAGACTGGAAGGTTGTGAGCTCAGATCCAGGCTGAGTCATACCAAAAATGGGGCATGCTGCCTCCATGCTTTACACTCAGTATAAAGGGGATAGGATTGGGGAGTTAAACCACCAAATGGTTCCTCAGCACTCCGGTATCTGCTGCTCACCACTCCCCCAGGACATGGGTAAAATGTGAGAGCAAATTTTTACACACTTAAGTGAGTAACAACTAATGGGGCTCTAATTTTACCAATAGAAAATTAAAGTTCAACATAAACCCTTTACATCAGATTTACACCTCTCTGGGGATCCAGGATTTTCTTTGGATCATCTGGATAATCTGCCTTCTTCACAAAGCATGAGTGAGGAAAACGTGGCCGCAGGGAGAACTCTGACAACAGGGGTTGAGGTTACTTTTGTTGATGATGTTGCTGTTAAAATGTGAACATGAACAGCAAACATATAGAATCTTTTTTCTAAGTACTGAAAAGTCAAGTTATGTGGATGACACTCAGCCTTACAGTTGTGCTCATAAGTTTATGTTCCCAGGGAGACATTATGAATTCTGGGCTATTTCTTTCCTTCTGTCTGTTTGTCCATCCATCCGTCCCTCCCTCTATCTATCTATTGATCGATTGACCGACCGACTGCTGGGTCATTCTCATGGTTTATGTCAAACTGCAAACAGGACTTCTTGTGGTTTTCTTTTAACAATGGTTTTCTTCTTGCCACTCTTCCATAAAGTCCAGATGTGTTCAGTTCATGACTGATGGTTGTTCTATGGACAGATTCCTCCACCTGAGCTGTAGATCTCTGCAGTTCATCCAGAGTCATCATGGACTCCTGGCTGCATCTCTAATCAGTGTCTCCTTGTTCAGTCTGTTAGTTTAGATGGACGACCATGTCTAGGTAGGTTTGCAGTTGTTTCAAACTCTTTCCATTTGTGGATGATGGACTGAACAGTGGTTCATAGGATGTTCAAAGTTTGGGAAATCTTTTTCTATCCTAACCCTGCTTTCAATTTCTCCACAACTTTCTCCCTGACCTGTCTGGTGTGTTCCTTACACTTCATGATGCTGTTTTCTCCCCAATATTCTCTTGACAAACCGCAGAGACTGTTACAAAACAGCTGGATTTGGAGACTGAGATGAAATGACACACAGATGGACTCTATGAAGCCATGATGTCAACATTTGATCAGTCACCAATCATCAAGCAACTTCTGAAGGAAATTGATGCCCTCAGAGAAAAGGGGCTGAATATTTTTGCACATTAACCTTTTCGTTTTTTTATTTGTAAAAAAAATTGAACTCGTATCATTTTTTTTCCTCTTCACAAGTGTGTGTAACTTTGTGTTGGTCTTTCACATAACATTCCAATAAATTATATTTATATTTGTGGTCATAATATGAGAAAATGGAGAAGTTAGAGAAGCTCTTCTGTTTGGAGAGAACAGAGGGTGGCTCGTGCTACTTCTCACTGTATTGAATTTGGAGATTGTTCTTTGTTCCATCAGTGTCTCCAAAGGAATCCAGACTCACACCAACAACAGACTGAGCTCTCCTCTCTATTCAGTCTCTTCAGGTCCTTTTTTTTTGCACTGCCACCTGAGAACACTATGGCTTATGTGAAGATACTGGAAATGACTGGTGAAACATATGTAAAAGCTTGGAGCAGATGTTGAAGCTGGCCAGTCTCCTCAGGAATACATCCTGCTCTGACCTTTTTTGTACAGGCCCTGTGTGTGAGTGGATCAGTCCAACCTGTTTTCCAGATGTAGACCCAGGCATTTGTGGGTGGAGACAACCTCAATCTCCACTCCATCAATGTGGACAGCTTGAGGAGGTGGAGCGACCTGACAAAAGTCCAGAATCCTGTCTTTCATTTTAGAAATTTGCACACGCACACCATACCTTGCAGCCACACTCTTAACCAAGCATCAACTAATGAGTACTTGTAGATGCTACCCAAAAAATACGCAACTTTGTTCATTCTTTTATACTGAATTATTGTGACTATCTTTTCTTTTGTAACCGCTGGTTTACATTTTTCCAACATTATTTCTGATAGTGTCAGGGTTGGCATGTGGACACAAACGCAGACGGCAATCAAAATGAAATAGTTATTCATTTAATTTCTCGAATGAGTAGGAACATATCCAAGAAGGAACCAGAACCACCCGACAACCCGTGCAAGGGAGACGAGGGTTTATAACAGGGAGAGAGGATGAGGTAACAACACACAGGTGTGCCAGGAGGGAGGGAACACACAAGGAGGGAAGTGTCAAGTGACCTGAGAAGCAATGGTGAGCACAGGAAATACAACAAAATAAAACAGGAAGTGATGACAACGAACAACAACTAATCGACCTGGTTCCAAAACCCTACAGTACCCCCCCCTCAAGGTGCGCCACCTGGCACAGAAGGAGGCTTGTCTCGGTTGAAGTCCCTGATGAGGTCAGGGTCCAGAATGCGTGAAGCAGGCTCCCAGGATCTCTCCTCAGGTCCGTACCCCTGCCAGTCCACCAGGTACTGGAGACCACGATCTCGTCGCCGAACGTCCAACAGGCGACGGACGGTGTAGGCCGGTTGACCGGCCAGAATCTACCAAAGCTTCAACAGAAACCCCCTTCCCCTGGAACATAACCTGTATCTTTAACCAACAGGCAGCAGGTTTTTGACTAGTGAGCGCCAAATCACCGCTCGTCAGCGCGCCCACTCTTACTGACGAGCAGAGGAGTTAGGGCACTCCCTGCAGAAATGACCCCGCTTACCACAGTAAAGGCACTCACCTGATACCATCCGTCGCCGTTGTTCGTAAGCTGTCAGTCTGCCCCGGCCAAGATGCATAGGTTCCTCAGAAACTAGAGGCGGGGGTTCTGTGGGAAAAACAGCACAGTCAGATGAGTCCAAGCTCCTGCGCCCAACAGAACTGTGTTGGAAGCGGGGTGTCATTCTGCCATGTTCCTGTTTGTGGTCCTGTAAACGGTTATCAATCCTGATAACCAGAGCAATGAGGGGTTCCAAGGAGGAAGGCAACTCGAGAGCAATTAATCTGTCCTTTAATTCCTCGGACAGTCCCTCCACAAAAGCGTCCATGAGCGCAGTGGTGTCCCAACCACTAGTGGAGGCCAAGGTTCGGAACTCGATGGCGTAGTCAGTTGCCCGTCTTCCCCGTTGTCGTGGTTGCATAAGGGCTCGAGCTGCTTCTCTGCCCGGCTTGGTGTGTTGGAACACCTGCTGAAAAGCCTCCAGAAAAGCCGAGAGAGATGCGCAGGTAGGTGCTCCACGCTGCCATTCAGCCGTTGCCCATGCACCTGCTCTGCCGGTGAGGTGGGATATGATGAAAGCCACCTTGGCTTGGTCCGAAGGATAGTGAGGCGCTTGTAATTGGAAATGGAGCTCACACTGGGTAATAAAGGCCCGACAGTCCCCAGAATCTCCTGAAAATCTTTCTGGACGGGCCAGTTGGGCATTAGGAGCGACTGGAACACCCTCCCAGGTCCCCTGGATCGGCATGGAAGGCGGTGGGCGTGACGAAGGAAAAGACGGCGGATGTTGAAAACGCTCCATCAGTTGCTCAAATCGTTCACCCAATGCGGCAAGTTGTCGCTCGTGACGGCTTGACATTTCCAGTAATCCTTGACGTAGGCAGGACATCTGTTCCTCCTGCTGGCGAAGCAATGCCCGTACCGTCTCCGCGTCTGCTGCGTCCATGTTACTGGTCGGGTGGTAATGTCAGGGTTGGCGTGTGGACACAAACGCAGACGGCAATCAAAATGGAATAGTTATTCATTTAATTTCTCGAAAGAACAAGAACATATCCTAGAAAGAAACAGAATCACCCGACAACCCGTGCAAGGGGGACGAGGGCTTATAACAGGGAGAGAGGATGAGGTAACTACACACAGGTGTGCCAGGAGGAAGGGAACACACAAGGAGGGAAGTGTCAAGTGACCTGAGAAGAAATGGTGAGCACAGGAAATACAACAAAATAAAACCGGAAGTGATGACAACGAACAACAACTAATCGACCTGGTTCCAAAACCCTACAGATAGGTCTGCTTGCTTTAGATTATTCCTGGAGATTCAATATGATAAATTACGATTTGTGTTTTTCTGTTCTTTCTGAAGACAAACTGTTTATATTGACTTATTAAAATGTTAAGATTTTGTTATCTCTATGTTTGGCAACATTTAATGACCACTAAATCATGTTTTATAGAAGGCCTTTAGATGCATTAAAGTAGGTTGCTATGATTACTCTAAAAATAGCCAGTATTATCTTTGGTATTTGGCAAAAAAAAAAAAAAAATCCAAACAGATGTGAGTTTGCTGCTTGTAGCTATGTCGTGAGTGTCTCAGCATTACCATATTCTGTTTTGTGATTTTATTAAAAGCAACAACATTTTTGCAGGGTCCTTAAAGTCAGTAAGAATCCCAAAAATGTTGTTTCCCTGTTCTTTAAGAATAACACAAATATACTGTGATCTGATTGGCAGAACTTGGTGTTAAGCAACAAGGATAAAAAAGATCAAAAAGCAACAGAACATTGCAAACAACAATCTCGGATCTTTGATATAGCTGCTGAGGTTTAGCATTCAAGTCTTATGCCAATTGGATTTGCTTGTTTTTTGCAAGGTTAAATAAATATTAATATTTCTCACAAAGTTACAGAACTTTCAACAGTGGGCAAAATTGGTACCCTTTTATTGCTGTCCTTGTGAGGCGTTTTAGCTGAGCTCTAACAGTTCTCTTAAAAACACTTGTACTCCATTAGCTGTTCAGAGGCAGCACAGCAGTCTGGCACAGCTCTATTTAAAGAAGCTGTCTGCAGAGCGTGTCTGCTGGCCTGCTGATTGATCGGGAGCAGTGAGAGAAAGGACCCAAGCAGGGGGTATTGAGGCTCTGCCTTTTGTGAGCTTGGCAGTTCGGGGCAAAAAGGAAAACTGGGAAAGGGTCCATTAAACAGCAACTGAGGGAGTGCCTGCATGTAATGGCTATTGAACAGGCCACTCCAAATGAGTGGTAATCAAAGACGAGTGCAATTACACACTCCTCTGTGCTTTACACAGTAAGGCCATTGTGCTCTGAGCTCTCCACCTCTCATGACAAACGTAACCAATCAAGGGGGGCTGGCCTGAAAAAAATGGCAGAGCACTGAAGTAATTACAGGGCAATTACAACTGATGTGCAGAAAAACAAAAATAAATGAAATAAAACAAGTTGAACATTTATTGCTATTCGAAAGAAAACATCTCAATTCCCATGCAATACAGAAAAGGTTCAATAAATAAATAAAATACTGAAATGCCAAACACTGTTTAAAATGTATCAGCTTTAAAATATCATCTTAGAGAACAAAAAACCCACCACACTATCTTAGCTTTGACATCTTTGCAAGTAGAGCTGTTAAATTGTCAAGTTAATAGCGATTAATTATTTACAGACATTTACACACGTGGACACAATTGTTGGTACCCCTCAGTTAAAGAAGGAAAAACCCACAATTCTCACTGAAATCACTTGAAACTTACAAAAGTAACAATAAATAAAAATGTATTGAAAATAAAATAATCAAAATCAGCCATCACTTTTGAATTGCTGATTAACATAATAATTAAAAAAAAAAACTAATGAAACTTTTTCAAGTTTCAAGTGATTTCAGTGAGAATTGTGGGTTTTTCCTTCTTTAACTGAGGGGTACCAACAACTTTGTCCACGTGTGTAAGCGAGTTTTTTTTACAGTCAGCTGAGTTACAGCGGGAGTTTAACTCTGCCCCGACTCACGGTAGCGGCGATGCCCAAACAGTGATGCACATTTAACTCAGTGGTGCCAAATCCACAGCACCAGGTACAACCTTAGGCAGTGGCCCCAAACAAAATGACACCTACAATTACAGTGTCTTGCAAAAGTATTCTCACCCCTTGAACTTCTCCATATTTTCTCACATTATGACCACAAAACATAAATATATATTGTTGGAATTTTATGTGAAAGACCAACACAAAGTGATACACACTTGTGAAGTGGAAAGAAAATGATACAAGAATTAATTTTTTTTTTTACAAACAAATAAAACTGTAAAGTGCAGTGTGCAAAAGTATTCACACCCCTTTTTCTCGGAGTTCATCCAATTGCCTTCAGAAGTTGCTTGATGATTGGTGACTGATCTAATGTTGACTTCATGACTTCATAGAGTCAGTCTGTGTCATTTAATCTCAGTCTCCAAATCCAGCTGTTTGGTGACAGTCTCTGTGGTTTGTCAAGAGAATATTGGGGAGAAAACAGCATCATGAAGTGTAAGGAACACACCAGACAGATCAGAGAGAAAGTTGTGGAGAAACTGAAAGCAGGGTTAGGATAGAAAAAGATTTCCCAAACTTTGAACATCCTATGAACCACTGTTCAGTCCATCATCCACAAATGGAAAGAGTTTGACACAACTGCAAACCTACCTAGACATGGTCGTCCATCTAAACTAACAGACTGAACAAGGAGACACTGATCAGAGATGCAGCCAGGAGTCCATGATGACTCTGGATGAACTGCAGAGATCTACAGCTCAGGTGGAGGAATCTGTCCATAGAACAACCATCAGTCGAGAACTGAACACATCTGGACAGGATAGGCCAGGTGTTCTGGTCACATGAGACCAAAATTGAACTTTTTGGTCCAAAATTTTCTTTCAATCTCACAAGTGTGTGCCACTTTGTGTTGGTCTTTCACATAAAATTCCAATAAAATATATTCATGTTTGTGGTCATAATGTGAAAAAATGTGGAGAAGTTCAAGGGGTGTGAATACTTTTGCAGGACACTGTATTTCTGTACTTTGCCTTGTGATGTTGTCTTCACCTCAGTTTTCCATACCTTTTCTCCACTTCTTGGAAACGTGGATGTAATAAGACTCAAAGACCAATTATTGTTGGGAGCTGTCTTTGTTTAACTATCACAACATCTCTAACTTAATGATCACATCAGGATGTTTGCCACTTGTGTCTAGGCTGAAGGGTGGGGCGGTATTCAGTTTTACTAGCAAATGAATTTTTGCTTCCAAAACTCATTTGCTAGGACGTACTTGCACTCGCCTCCACTGACATTTGAGAATGTCCTTTTGACAGAAGTCGCCAGCTGGAGCAAGAAGAAGAACACTTGTTTTCTGTGTTACAAGCATTACAAGCATAGCAGGTGCTACCAGCAGTGTTGAAGAAGGATCTGATGATATTAGAACCAATGATCTAGTATTGATTGTGGCACACTCTTCTGACATCAAGTTGGAGAGGTATTCATGTGTAAAATAATTTCTCAACAACCAAATTGGCACTGTCCATCTGCTGCGATAGCTCTCAAATAAGCCACCTCCCCTATGGCCCAAGAAAAGGCATCTGATAACTAACACCAAGCACTCAAGCATTATGGTTCGAGGGTGCCACAAATCCTGCAGTGTGCTTCTGTTTTTCCTAGAACTTTATTTGTTTGGAGGACATTCTCAGTCCCAATCATGAGCATCAGCAGAAAGTTACTGTTGTATGCCCCCCCCACCCCCACCCCCACCCCCGGTGAGCCAAGTGGCTCAAAGAATGGAGGTGTCAAATAAGCTTATAAATCGCAATTAAATACAGACAATTTAATGCATTATTTTTTAATGAATGAAATTTAAAGTCTTTAGTTAATCTTTATTATTTAGCTATAATGCCGGACAAGATGTTTGTAATCATAACATAAACAATGGAGGCCTGTTCACATTGAACTGTCACTTCCATAAAGTCCATACATTTCTAATAATGTATACCTCGAAGAGCATAATCCTGTGTAAACTACATAAATACATTTTTAGTACTTCAATCTTGCTATACTTTTAAGTTTAAATAATTTTTCACAAAGTGGACTCTGTTATATGTGGTACACATGTTGTCATGGTAACGGCTACAGCACCTGCATTGATTTCACTTTGCTGCTCTTTTAAACACCATAATTAAATAAAGCAATCTTTTCAAAGGGAAAGGAAACTATAAAAAAAAAAAAAACGTGTCTTTTCTACTGTTTTACTGTTGTCACAATCAGTGGAATTGGATATGGCAACATGCTGTGTCTTATCAACCCCCCAAGCATTTACTTGCATACATTTTTAACGATAAATGAAGAGCCAGTTTTGAATTCTTGCTCCACCAAAATCTTAAACGATAAGAATCAAACCCACACCCCCATGGAGAAGTGAGGAAATTAAACAGTTAAAGAGACGATACTCGGCTGCCAAAAGACAGTAGAAAAAACACAAACTCAAAATATACTTTCAGCCATTCCAAGACCAACTAAAACTATAGAAACAGACTGTGAAACAGACTAGAAATTCATACTTTGCAAACATAATCTCTGAAAGTAGAAATAACCCCAGAGACCATCTCACCACAATTGAATCTTTAATTAACTCTGAAGTGAGTAAAAATACAATTCCAGCAACTGAATCATTGTGTTAGGACTTTGCAAACCAATGCGGGAGCAATTCTGTCTAATCTAGAATCTTACATGAACAAAAAAAAATCTATTAAAAAAAGATGGCTTGATTTTGCCAGAAAAAGCACAGCACAGTTTTGAGCTGGTTGATGCCACAAGGCTTTTCTCCCATATGAATCCGATGACCAGTTTTTTAGGTCCAATTCCCACATCACTTTTTAAATCAGATTTTAAATATCAGGAACTACTCTCATCCCTCTTTCTTCAAAACTGCATGGGTGAACCTAAAGAAAACCAATGTAGACCCTAGGTTTTTGAGAAACGTGTTTGTTTTTGTGTTTACATTAAATTAAATTTGGTGTGTCTTGAGGTTCCGTCCTTGGCCCCTTGCATTTTAACATCTACATGCTTCCTCTAGGGAATGTCATCAGAAGTCACAAGGTTAGCTTTGCTGAGGACACCCTGCTGTACACACAGTAGCTTCCTGATGACACAAAGCCAATAGAAGTACTTTTCAACTGTATTTTACTTGTTAAATCATGGATGGAAAATAGTTTTGCAGCTCAATCAAAAAAAAAAAAAAAACCTGACATTTTAGATATTGGTCCTGAAGCATAGAAAGAGAGAGAAAGTGTTTTTTATACTAATAGAATTTTCACAAAGTGCTTTTTATTTTACTGTTGCCTCAGAAACCACCAGCACATGTCATTTTGTCACATTAATTCAAGTCTATTGTTTACCAGATTTACAGGAATCAACGTGTGATTAGTCTTGGACCTTAAAGGTAGAATAACTACTAGTGTAGCATTCACAAGTGTGTATGTTACAGCTTCACCAATTTATTCGGATGATGGAATGGAAGTGGAGATGAACTCTGAAAATGCTGCCGGAAACCTTCTGACTCAGTTTGCCTCTCTGTAGCTGACTGATCAGCATCTGCATACAGAGCTTTCATCATAATGAGAGATAACAATTTATGATTAGACGTTGTAATCTCCCAACTCTTGAACACCCCTCCACCCCCATCCCCCGCTGCTTTTATCTTAATTGTGTAAGCCTCAAACTACAGAAGAATCAGAAGAGATCAACATGTTCAGTTTAAACGGAAATATCATGGCAGCGAATTGGAGCTTCTAATTACGTATTCAGCAATGACAGAGAAGCAATGAGAAACAGGGGAAGGATGGAGGGAAGAAAGCTTTTGGTGTATCGCTTAGAGTGTGCTCTAATTAAAACCAGAATTAATCTTTTGGACGTTCAAGCTTGCAAAGAGGGAGACCTCTTCCACACAGTATGTCCCCCAGTGAGGAGCAGAAGCCACTGAAAGGTAATTACTGTTATCTGCTGGCTGTTTTATTAACACATGTCCTCAAAGAAAGAAAGAGCTTAACTTAGCCAGTGCTCTGACTGATCCATTTGATATAAGCAGCGGGGAAAATGATTAAAAATGGAAAATATGCCCCCGTTTCTTTTTTTAATAAGAAAAAAAATGGACAGGAGCTGTCTTTTTTCTTTTAAAAGTCTCTTTTTGGTGCTGATGTTTCCTCAGATATTGAGGCAGAAGAGAAAAAAGCAGGTAGAGGAGCAGAAATACAGAAGGAAAAGACAGACACCGGTGGCAGAAAGGAGTCATGCACCAGAAGAATTTTCAACCGAAGTGCTTAGCAGAGAGGTAGGGAGAAAGCGTGCATGCCGACAGCCTGTAATTACATGTCAATCATCTGCCCACAGGCTACTGGAGGGATTAACTAAGCGAAGAAATGGCAGGAGAAATTCAATTAAAAAACAAATTAATAAGAGGGCAATTTTCCCCCCTCGGACTGGAAGAGCCACCTGAAGGGTGGGATCAGAACTGCATGTGCCAATCAATTATTAGTAAGCGGAATGTGATCACAATGTGATTGGTTAGGAAGCATGGAAGAGGGGACCTATAAAATATGATGAATATGATCAAACATTATGATAGCCTAATTTGTACCTTGCAACTATGCTGAGGTTGGGAATTTTCCTTTTTGGGTATGCTGTGAAGGGCAGCACAGAGGAAGCCAAGAGGATATTTTGACTGACCAAATACTTTAGCTGATGTAATGCTAACCTAACTGTGAATTGTAAAAAAATCCCAATCAGGTTTATAACACTTTACAACAGATTTTTGTTGAGGTCTTCCGGTTCCACCCAGCAAGTCTAGGATGTTGTTCTGTTGTTCACCATTAGAGCCGCGGTCCTTTTAGAAGATTTGCAGATGCAGCATGATATTTGTTTTTGGCAACATACATCAAAAATCAGCTGTGTTTAACAACTGCTTCTGAATGCCCCCATAAAAGAACGGCACAACCCTATGTAAAAAAGTTAGCTACATGACTATGTTAGATTTGTTGCTAAAGTCTTGTCAGTCTGTAAAATAGTTTTGTACTTGTAGAAAAAAATTGCCTGTCTGTAAAAATGAGTGATGTGCGAGTCATGAACGAATCGTTCAAAACTCTTTTTCCCTCTCCCCTATGAGAAATAAAACCCCTCAGAATGTGGGATCAACAGATCCCTCATTTATGGAAGATTTTTAAGTCAAAGTAATATGCAATTCTCAATTGACATTTCTAATTTGCAAATGCAATTAGAAAATGCATTTTACAATTTAAAACTCAATATTTAAAAATGAAATTTCAATAGACATTTCGCTTTAAATTCATTTTAAAGTAACTTGAAATGCTTTACATTGTAAAATGCCATGCTGTTTTTGTGTCAGAATTCAAAAGAAGTTGCAAAACAGTGCCTCCCTGGTGTAATGCATTTTCATTTGCAAAGCAAAAGCATTGTGGACATCCCTCTGAGAATAAATACTGTTTTGTGGAAGACGATTTATCTTAGGTAGGGGGTGTTACGGCCCCAACCGTATTTGGTTTTGTTTTTTCTTTATATCCTGTATTTTATTTCTGTCAGAGTGGGACCTCCTTGTTTTGGGGGATCTTTGTGTGTCTGTCTCTTAATGTCCTTCAGGTGTAAAGTACTTAGAATCGTCTTGTAAATGAAACGTTTGAAACAAAGAAACTTGCCTTGCCTTATGTTGGTCAAAATTTAATTTCAGATGCAACCTGTCAGACTCTCATCAAGGTAGGGCTTACTACCTCCCTAAATTTCTAAATCCTGCAACTTCCTACTTGAGATCTGTCTATGGGACAGAGTGTAAATCCTAACGCAGAGGATGGAAGAACTTTCCTCTTCTCAGCTCCAAACATGTCTGTTGTACAAACCAAACATCTTTCTTGTCTTCTACGCATCAGATTGTGAAGGTGCATTTTGAAGCATACTGTAGTTAACAGTGCGTCCAGGATGTAGATATTGGTACACATACATTTTCTACAGGAGAACAAAAACATACACACAGGGCTCCAGTGTAATTGTTTGAACAAGTCTTGTTAGTCTTTGTGATGAAGATTTTCCCTTTAACACCAAAGTCAATGCTAACAGCGGGGCACTGACTGCAGCCGCGTTTGAATGTTTCGGTGTAATGGATAAATAAGGCAAAACAAAATGGCATAAAATACTGTCATAAAACTTGTATTTTCTAAATCTAATATTAACTGCGTGTGTTACACAATGAAGTCAGTCGTCACATATTATTCCACAGAGCAGCTTCTGCTACTTGAGAACAACTGGCTCCATAAATCTGTACGTCGAGGAAAACTCCCGGTTTTGTCTGTCAACAGCAGCTTTATTTTACTTTGAAGTCGAAGGCTCTGCTTCAGTTTCCTCATTGGTTCTTTTCTGCCCAAAAGAAACTTTCTCACCACGTTTTGTTTTTGTTAGTTTGGGCTACTAACTTAGCAGTTTAAGTCACCCGGCGATTTCTACTTTGTCACACACATTCACACCTTTAGAGGACAGAGAAAATTGGACCCTCTCTCTCTCAGCCTGACGATCGATGACTAAGACTTCAGTTTTGTCTTGAATGAGCGACAGAAAGTTCTCTCCCATCCATCTTTCTATATCTAAAATGCAGTTAAAAAGGTTATCCATGGGTTTCATGGAGACAGCAACATACAGTTGAGTATCATCTGCATAATTATGTAAGCTTACTGTATGTCATGTATCCTGATGACATCACCAAGTGGAAGCTTGTACAGCTTGAAGAGTGTAGAACCCAGGACTCTACACCTTCAGGGAACCCCATTTCTCTTGGTCGTCCCTCTTCTAGGTGGGGGTAGCTGACCCCTGCCGTGCTCTCTTCTGGATCTCTTCTGGATCGCAGCTGCCTGGACCTTTGGGGCAGGCCTCCCTTTGGGGGCCCCGGTTCGTACCCGGGGCTGGGGTGGGGGGCTGCTCAGAACTCCTGGGTGGTGGTGGGCGGCTTTGTCTGGGGTGGTGGCCCAGACGAGATCCACCCGCTGGCCGGACTGCCAGCGGGTGGATCTCCTCCATTGGCCCCACAGTACGGGGGCGTGTGCAGACCCTGGTTACAGCTGATGCCTCACAGGGGGTCTTGGTGTGGGGATGTCTGAGAGTTCTCCCTCCTTTTTTTAAATTTTCATTCCATCATCCACATCAGCTTAACATAAACATTCACCTGAGCACAGGCGTCGGCTCACCTTTGCACCTTCAAATAGTGTGCGTGTCAGAATGTAATGCTTTACATGTGTTGGTTGGTATGCACAAGTGTGTGTGTGAACTGGATGTGGACAAGTTTGTGAACACTCTTGGAGCCAACAGGTATGTTTGTGATAGCTGAGTGTGTTGACAGGCCCCTCCCATTTTAGACCAACATTCACTATTGTAATGGGTATAAGCTCCAGCATTTTGTTGCCTGTAGTTTACGTCTCTACTCTCCCTTCCCTGTAGTCATCCTCTGATTTCAAAAACCCAGCCTTTCTCCATTTTTTTTTTGCCATCCCGCCGACAACTCTCTCTCTTTTTCCCTCCTTTCTTTTTCCGTCCGGTCCAACAAAAAGAACACAAACAACATTAATATAAATAAAGTTTAGTTTAAGTTACAAAAGGGGCCTATACGAATATACACCTTGTGTGTCCGATGATTTATAGCCCCCGATTGTAACAGTAAAATCTGTCTAATACAAGAGGCTCTCAACTCATATCTGTTTGCTCAGCTGTTGGACAGGACAAGTTTAAAAAAAAAAAAGTGTAGAACCCAGGTCAGAGCCTTGAGGCACCCAACATGCCAGTATGTACCTCCCAGATGAGGAATTGTTCATATTAATAATGAAATCCCCATCTGCAAGGTAGGATTTGAACTAGTTAAAAGCTGTTCCAGGGATTCCAACCATAAAACCCTCTTTTTTAGTTCTTTTGTTTGCTTGTGTTTGTGCCTGGTGCAGTTTTTAAAATGATCAGGGTTTTTTTACCTCCATATTTGAGAATTTAATAATTTATGGACCCCTTTCACGCCTCCCACCCCGTTAACTGAGGGAAATAAACATTGAGAAAGAGGCTGAGCACACAAAAGGATTGTTGGTAGAAACACTAATAGTACGACAGCCCTCTCTGGGACAGCTACATAGCCATCCAAGTGCAGGATCGCAGGTGGGGACCCAGCAACACCCCAGCAAGGTGGCGATGCCGGTCCCCTTGTAGAGCTACAGCACTGAGGTAGTACTAAATAATTAAGCATAGCTTTAGCCCACAATTGTTTCAAATAACCTCATTTTGACACACAAATGTCCTTTTTTGTTGTCAATTTTCTTTTAATAATCGTTTCTTTTAATCAAGAGAGGAATAAAGGGGCAGACTTTTTTCAACCTGCTACTCTGTGATTGTGGTTCACAGTAGAAGCTCCTACTTAAACCTCATATTTTCTAAAAGTAATAATTCTATTAGAGTTTATCGTAAAATTACAGTTATTGAGAGGCAATAACGTTTACCCTCTAGACATTTATTAAGTGGGTCAGATTTTCACTTCGATACTCTGTTTAGTTCACCAGGTTCTTTAGTTCCCTGAAGACACACAGGATACCTGATGAGACGTCACTAGAAGAAATTACAGCTGTGTGACAGCATGGTTTTCAGTTTGTAATTTATGTCCCATCTGCATCCATGTGGAAAACTGTCAAAAACCCGACCTGGGAATTGTGTCCGGAACCAGTGTGTTTATGGAAATTGCTTAGTGCCAACATTCACCTGATGTCAAATGCTGGAGCACCAAATGTCATTGGGACCAAAATGTCAGAAAAGATTCAAAGGAAACTCCACGTCTGATTAAGTGCTGCACACTGCTTTTAATGAGTTTCCTGCGGTCTGGAAAATAACACCTTACGAAGACCAAAGGGCTGCAGATGAAGGCTGGTAATATTCTGTACAGTCCCTAATGCACACACTAAATGACATGAAATTAATTGAACTGCAAAACATATAATTTTAAAAGCAGCCTGCAGCTTATCTAAGAGGACACCATAATAAGCTCAGCCCATCCATTTGGAAGAGTGGAAAATTACAGGTTTTCAGCACATACATTGCAGTGAAGGGACTCAACAAGAGCACTGTGTGTGGTTTCTCTCTGTATGCTCTGCTCTCAGCAGAACTGGGGGTTTCACTCACTTCTCTTTATTCTAACATATTTTCATGCTGAGCTAATGTTGCTAACTTTGTCAGTTGAACTTGACATTTGATTTTCAACACAGGCTTTGCAAAAAAATTATGTTATGCAACTTATGCACAAAAAGACAAATAGAATCTTGCTGAGAAGTTTCTATATCCTTCCATGCCACAGCACAGTTGGACTTTTGAGAGACTTGTCAAAAGACTTCCCCTTGATCTATATTTGCAAGAAAACACAAACCCAGACTTGCACACACGTCTGGCCAGTAATAAATGAATGAGTCTTCTCTTAATCCTTGACTCTTTCCCTTTAGCAATGCTGCAAGAAAAACTCAAAATGAAGTTCACATTACTGTAGCAAAGTTTGCCTACAGCCACAAAAGTCCCTTTTCCTTTACAAAACAGGGACATGACATGAATATATTTCTGACATATGAACCACAAAGAGGCCACCACGCTGGCTCAGTGTAAGGTGATCTCAAGGCATATATCTCAGAAGCCAGTGTCCTTAGAGGTGATAACAGCTGGACAGTTTGGAACGCGTGGGCATCATGGGGGAAAACGTGCACGTCATGCTGAGACTTTCCACATTTAAACCTTTTTTTTGTAGCTTCTACTGAACCCTGGCTGACGTTTCCTGTGATGCTTTGACGCATAAACAGATTTTTTTGTTTCTTTTATGCCTCCTTCCCACCCCCACCAAAAGAGCGCCATTACCGACCCTGTTGAGGGTCACAGGTTTGACTTGACTTTTCAGTATGTCTGTGGAAGCATGGCAGTCCACATTTATCTTTAAAAATGCAAGCCGTTTTTGATTAAGGCAAATTAAAAGAATAGTAAAACAACATGTTCACTTTTTGTGTAGTTGTAACAGAACTTATAAACATGAATATACTGTTTATGAAATTTACCAAGCATGCTGCGATTATATATTTGTTCAAAAATAATGATTGATGGGGCGCTAGTGAGATGGTGAAGGAGTAGGACGTGTTTTTTTTTAGCTCCTTGTGGCGCACCATATATATTCATATTATTACCACCTATTTGAACTTCCAACTCCTTTATTAAGTTGTTAGACTCTTTTACATACCATCTTATTTCCTTCCTCAACTGACAACTGGAGGAAATATGTCCAACAAGAACCCACGAAGCGTAAAGGGAGCAGCAGCGGCTAACGCTAGCTGTTCAAAACCCAGCAAGATGAGTCCGGCTTCAGTGTCCGACAGGCAAGTTGAGGATGAGGACGAGCTGCCACTCATCTGGCAGAAAATGTCGAACAAACTTTTACAGTCCATCAACGAGCGGTTCGACAAGTTTGAGCAGAACTTCGAGAGCCGGCTGAATGCCCAGCGGGTGCTGGCTGAATGGCTGTCCACCACCGAGAGCCAAGCTACCGATCACGAGGTTCGCATCACCGCTTTGGAAAGTTCGGTAACCGGCCTCCAGCTTGAAAATGCAAAAATGCGTGCTAAGCTGTTGGATCTCGAGGGAAGATCCAGAAGAAACAATATAAAAATTGTTGGTGTTCCGGAAGGTGAGGAGAAAGGGAGACCCGCCGAGTTTGTTACTAACCTCATCCGTAAATTGCTGGGGGGCGACAACTTTGAGAAGCCAGTTGTTATTGACAGAGCGCACCGCATCCCGCAGCCCAGACCCGCTGACGGCGCCAGACCTCGAACCATAATCGCCCGAGTGCACTTCTACCAACATAAGGAAAAGATCCTGTGACTGGGGAGACAGACAAAGATGGATCTCGAAGGCCACCGGATTTTAATTTTCCCCGATTACACTGCGGAAGTAATGGAACAACGGCGCGGCTTCCGTGAGGTGCTGCAGCGACTGAGGGAAAAAGAAATTCGGCACACGCTGCGGTTCCCGGCGAGACTCCAGGTTCACCACCAAGGGCAAGTCAAATCATTTACTGATCCAGCCGAGGCGGAATCCTTCCTCACCCAAAACTTTTAATGGTGAGAGTTTCCCGACGAAGAGAAGGAGTTTAAAAGAAGAAAAGAAAAATGGCGAGAGTGTAATGACATTCTTTCCGATTGTTGTGAAGGTGGTTTATCTTTAAATGTTATTCATTTGTGCTAACGAGGAGCTTGTTAGATAGCGGAGGGCGTTTACACTGTTCCCACAGCAGCTCCACGTGCGGATGAGGGTAACCCGGCTTCGTTTGGGGAAGCAGTGGGTGGGGTTTGTTTTGGGGAAATGTTCTGTACGTGTGTTGTTGCATGTTCCTGTCAGATTACTTAGGTTTTTTTTTTTTTTTTTGCAGCTTTTCACTAGTTTTCGTTATTTTCTGGTTTTGTTATTAGCTGCCAGACCAAATGTTCTGTATTTGTGTTGCTGCCAAACAGAAGATGCCCCATGGAAATAGCATCATGGAGTCCCTATCCTTAGTCTCCTGGAATGTCCGGGGCTTAGGGCACCCAATTAAGCTGGAAAAGTATTTTCTTACTTGAAGTCACTAAAGCTTGACATTATATTTCTGCAAGAAACCCATGTCTCAGCCACCCAACAAAGAACTCTCAGGGTTAACTGGATTTCACAAGTCTATCAGTCACCTTTCACGTCAAAAGCCAGAGGTGTCGCCATTCTCTTCCGTAAAACTGTACCTTTTGTTTTTCGGTCTTCCACAATTGATCCAATGGCAGATTCATAATCCTGTCCGGACATATAAATTCGTTCCCCGTTACACTGGTTGATATTTATGGACCAAACGTTGATGACTCTGGTTTTTTTATTTGACCTCATCCCAGATAATGACTCCAGCCACATCTGGATTGGGGGTGACTTCAACTGCTACCTGGATCCATATTTAGACAGACAATCTTCAGCCCCCCCTTCCAAGTATTTCTGCCGTGCAAACTGTTAACAGCTTGATGAAGTTTAAGAAAGTGGTGGATATTTGGAGACTGCAACATCCAAGTGATTGTGAGTATTCTTTCTACTCACATGTACACAAATCCTACACACAGATCGACTACTTCTTAGAACTAGGGGACAAGCCACAAAAACTGTTGGCAAGACAGCTAAAGGGAGAACAAGCAAAACGAGCCATCCATAAAATAAAATCAAAATGGGGCCCACTGCTCACAAATTTGAAGGACATCAATGAGGAATTTAGACAATTTTATACAGATCTCTACACCTCTAAGTCAACTGCAACACAAGATGATTATGAACTTTTTTTTATAAACTCAATTTCCCAAAACTAGATGCAACCATAACAGAACATTTAGATTCTGACTTTACATTGTCTGAGTTGCGAGAAGCTATTAAATCCTTCTCTAATAGCAAGGCACCGGGTCCAGATGGATTTTTTCCAGAATTTTAAAGGGCTTTTCAAGATGTTTTGACACCCCCTCTGCTTAAAATGATTCAAGATAGTTTTAAGAACAGAAGTCGTCCACCCTCTCTTAATGATGCCAGCCTTTGTGTTCTATTAAAAAGAGACAAAGAAGAGACTGATCCAGGTCGCTATAGGCCCATTGCACTGTTAAACTGTGACCTGAAAATCATAACAAAGGTTTTAGCAAATCGACTTGCAAAGAATGTAGGAAGTATCATATCATACACCAGGACCAAACTGGTTTTGTTCCAGACAGATTTTCCTTTTGCAACGTCCGCGAAATTCTAAATATAATGTATGCAAATATGGGAAGGATGACAAGGCAGGTATACTGGCTCTGGATGCTCAAAAAGCTTTTGATACGATAGAATGGCCATATCTCAACATGAGGGTGTTTTTATAAACTGGGTCAAAACTTTATACGCCAAACCTAGATCTTGCATCTTTACTAATGGGGATAGATCTGGCCCATTCACTCTTCAACGCGGTGTCTGACAGGGGACCCTCTGTCACCTTTACTGTTTGACATTGCTCTGGAGCCCCTAGCCATAGGAATCAGGGAACACCAACGTATCACAGGTATAATGCTGAATGGAATTGAGACCCGAATTGCCCTTTATGCAGATGACCTCCTGATCTGTCTGTCGGATCCAGCAACATCCATCCCCATTCTATTACAATACACAAACTCTTTTGGGAAGATCTCTGGGTACAATATAAACTGGGACAAGAGTGAGTTTATGCCATTAGCTGGCAATTTTACAAATGATTTTCTGAGCAACCTACCTTTTAGGATAAAAAACGACAGCTTCACTTACCTGGGACTCAAACTGACCAGAAACCCAGAAGAGCTTTTCAAATTAAATTTCACAGAGACCCTACAAAAACTTAACGTAGATATTGAGACCTGGAAATTGTTACCCCTCTCCATGATCGGCAGGGAGAATGCTATCGAAATGGTCAGCCTAGGTTTCTCTATCTATTTCAAAATTTACCAATATATCTGAACGCGTCCTTTTTCAAAAAAGTTGACTCAATAATCCTGCCATTTATTTGGGGCTATAAAACCCACAGAATATCTAAAGCTCATCTGCAGAAATCTTCCAAAGAGGGTGGCCTGGGTCTGCCAGACTTCAGACACTACTACTGGGCAGCTAATGCTAGGGCCCTCACCTACTGGAAGTGTGAGTGTCTTGATGTGGGGGCACTCCCTTGTGGGTGCAGCTGGAAGCTAACACCGTGGAAAAGTCATCCCTCCCAGCCCTTTTGTTTTCAAGCTCTGTCCCAACATCCAAAATACATCAACATAACTTTATCCTAAAAAACTCCCTTCGCATCCTACACCAGATAAAAACAGTGTGCCGGGCTCCTAGCGCCTCGATACAGGCTCCCATTGGCCAAAATCATGCATTCATCCCTGGTCAACAAGATGGAGCATTCATTGTCTGGAAGGAAAGGGGTATCAGATCTTTTTCAGATCTCTTCATTGATGGTCATTTTGCTTCATTTACACTGCTTAGTTCAAGGTGCAGAATTCCTAACTCCCATTTCTTCAGATACCTTCAGGTCAGACACTGTGTTGGGGAGTGGTGTCCACATCTTGATCTCCCTGCTGCACACCCCCTCTTTGAGCACCTCTCGCTACCCCCTGAATCCAAACAGATTATATCTAAATTTGTTTCTTGTTTCTCTACCGTGGTTCCCTCTGACTCGATCAGAGAGGCTTGGGCCAGAGATTTGACCTGGGAAGTGCCGGTAGACCTCTGGAATGAGGCACTGTTCCATTAATTCTCGACTCAGGTTGATTCAGTTTAAGGTTTTGCATAGACTACATTATTCCAAAACAAAGCTGAACAGAATATTTCCAGCTGTCTCAGTCAACTGTGATAGATGCAACACATCAGAAGGTACTCTGGGTCACTTATTCTGGTTCTGTCCATCGTTGCCGTTTCTGGTGTAGAATCTTTAATGCTTTTCAGACGCGTATAATACAGATATTCAGCCGAATAGCCACCTGGCCATTCTTGGGTGTTCTTCACAAAGTTCCCAAACGCCACAGCATATACAGACGGCGCTACGGTTGGGAATGGTGGTGGCTAAAAAGCTTATTCTGCTAAACTGGAAATCAAAAACTCCTCCCTCCTTTGAACATTGGCTGGCTGAGATCGTACATGCCATCCAGCTGGACAACATGCTGCTCTGCAGATCTGGCTCACAGAATAGATTTGACACTGTTTGGAAACCTTTTCTGGCTCACCATACCATAACACTGAATAACAGGACTCCAGGTGGGGAGGCGCTGGATCTGGGTCACTCACAAATGTAACTTTTACATTTCTTTCTCTTGTTCAAGTTGTGTCTGGCTGCAACATTTATTTATGTATTCATTTTTAAATCAATATGGTAATCTGGCCATTTTTTTTTCTTTTATGTCGTTTGTTAGTTTTATTATCATTATTATTATTATTTATCCCTCACTGTTAACAATTGTGTTTTTGTGGGTTGTTTTGCTGTTCTTTCCCCCTTTTTGTCTCTGTCACTGTTTGATACTGTCTGTACACTTAAACTGAAAATAAAATATTAAAAAAAATAATAATAATAATGATTGATCTTCCGTAAACATAACAAAATGTAAAAATAAGAAATCACTATTCAGAAAGAATACGCTTTTATTTTTTGTGAAGTTACGTAAAATTACAATTACCTGGGAAAACTTTCAACTACCAGTAAATTAGTTGATAATTATTATTGAAGACTGTTGCAACTTTTAGGAAAAACAGCTGCAACTTCCAGCTTTTTGTGGTTCAGTTATTAGAATCAAATGCAGGATAGATTGTGGAGGGACTGTACATCAATATGTACTATAGAGGTTTTAGGTTTTTTACATTTTTGGTTGCCTTGTGATTTCAGTCAAGGAAAAAGTCCGTCTCGGCTCAAAAACGGTTGAAAAACACCAATTTAATAGACCAGGTGGTGGGAGTGTGATTGCACTTCTGTGTCTGGATTCTCATCACATAGCCTACAATAACTATATTTGCAACAGCAAAGAGCAAGAGAACCTTATGCTAATGAAGACTGGGATGTACAGTGACCACCCACCAGTGAGAACTGTACTGTACCTGCCTCTCTGGCGTGCTGTATGTGAGTCACGCACAGGCTGGTGCTTTTGTTGCACACCATTAGGTTCACGTTTGACATGTGCTTTAATAGATTAGGTTTACCAAATTCCACTTTAGATATGACTCGTCTGAGGGTTCACTTATGCTCTCGGGGGAATATGTTAAACACCACACTATTTCAACCATACTCTTTTAATTTGAAATGTTTCATGCAGAGTTTCAAATGCCTATTTCAGCAAACCACAGTAGTGTTTGCCTTCTTTGCAAATTTACCGTTTTTGGAAAAAAAAGGGCTTTGCAATAGAATGACCGTCACATCAAGTTTTGTCTTATCTAGCTGTTTGCCAGCATAATCAAAAAGGAACACCAACCTTTATACTGCAGAACTTTAACTCCGGTGTTGACATTTTTTCGACTATCACAACTTTTCAACCGTTGACACAATTGACAATTCCAGCAGATTCCGAAGCAGAGAAAAGCAGCCTCGAGTTGCACTGCACAGTAGTGCAGTGATTATGTCATCACCCTGAATCAGCTGATTCTGTACCAGAGAAAACCGTCTTTTCACAACGGCTTTGTACCGAAATGCCAAATGCTTTAGAACGTAAAGGGTTGCAGAATTTTGAGGATAGAAAAACTGTGGAAAACATTTTCAGGATTTCTTTTTCGATAATCCAAAACAACAGTAATGCTATTATGTTTTGTTTACTGTTGAAATTAACCAAAAAGTTCACAAAAACATTGTTTAAAATGACCCTTTTTTCTGTCTAACTCTTTGTGGATTTATCAGTTTTGTGGATTCTGATCTCCTCTTTTAAATAAAGCTATAAATTATGGTGATTAAATACATATCATTTTAATTTCAGTTAATTTAATAATTGAAGTCCCAGTTGTGGGTAAACGAGTGGACACATGTCGCAAGCTCCAGGACCGATCTTTGGCTAAACGCGACTAAAAACCTGATTTATCGTAGCATTACCGCAAAAGAAAGCAGTAATGAATGGTGAATTTGACATCAAACAGGCTACTGACGAGATCAATGCTAAGCTAACTCCTTTGCTGTACATTCAAGCTAAGCTAACTTCTCTGATGGAGATCATGGAAGAGACCCAGAGACTGCATGCTCAGAATAAGCAACGAGATAAACGGGTCGACATTCTGGAGCAAAGAGTGAATGAAATGGAACAACAATGAAGGCAGAATAATGTAATTCTCACAAGATTACAGATCAAACTCCGGGCCAATCAAACTGCCAAAGCAACCTCTAGCCGTAAAGTCAGCGGTACTGCTTCTGATCCAGGAGACAGCGTGGAATGTCAAATTGAATCCTTTCTGAGGTCTAAAAGGATCTTCCTGGATCTAAATAGCATTGAGACCAGCATCTTGCTACCCAGAGGAAAGGGCGCAAGCAAACCAGTGATTCTTATCAGGTTTGTGAATCACAAGCATAAGGTAGCTCTGATGAAGCAAAGGAGATATTTAAAAGGACCAGACGTCTTCATTAATGATCATTTAACAAAAAGAAATGGTGAAATCCCTAAACATTCCAGGATATTAAAACGGCAAAAGGAGATGATACTAAACACGTGGGAGATGAACTGCAGGATCTTCGTTAAACTACTTGGTCATGCGGAGCGGTCTAAAGCAATTGTTGTCAACAATATGAGAGATTTTGGGAAGTGCTTGATCACGACGTCAGAACAAACAATGGAACAAAACAGTTAGGCAATATGGCGTTCGATTATATAAGTTCGCTTCCTTCCTCTCCCCTTCGAGCAATCTACAAATATCTTATGCTTCATATGTCTTTGCATGGATTTAATGTAACAATGAGCCAGAGGCTGTTGGATCCATCTACAGTGTTTAGTAGCAAATGTAAGGTAAAGGGTTTCTCACACAGGCTTTGGTCAAGCAGACAAGGATCAGAATCGGCATGGACTTGTCGAAGGTTGTAGCAGACAGTGGTCAGGGGCAGGCAGGAGTCCAGGCAGGCGGCTGACTGGAAGGAGTAAGCATAAGTTACTAGCAGGATCTAGTAAGATCAGAAATGGGGTCGTCAACAATAAGGCAGAAAATGCAGGTCTCAGAGTTGTCATAGAAAACAATACTTCAAGCTGAGCTAAGCGACGTGCTCAGGCTATGTACTGTGGAGTGTGAGTGATATTGAGAAGCAGTCGTGGAGATGCTAGAAGTAGCTGCAGGGGTTGATGGGAATTGTAGTGAAAGGTGAACCAGGAAGTGTCAGTACTCTGGAGACTGCGCACATGTTGCCTGAGGGGGAGACAGCGGGAAGCCTCCTAACATTTAAAACTTTGTTGATTGTACTGTTTATGCACTATTCCTTGCTTTGATTGCTTGAAATAAACGTTTCCAAATCCAAATTTAAAACTTTCAGTGAGATGACATACATATAGCAACTGTACAAACATATATTAAAACAGTAAGCACAGTGGTTCGATTTGTGCTTGTTGAGCTTGATTCATCAATCAAATCAGATCACCACCAAAGTAGCGTTTCTTCCATCACAGACAGAATGGTAATGTTTAATGGGTTCATTTTGCGTAAAACTCAGTCACAAAATACAGAAAAAAATAACAGATGAACATTTCAGGATTTATTGAAATAATGAGAACATTTCATTCTGTTCAGATGAGGACTGGCTGTGAACATTTCTTTTCTCTATGAGTCATCAATCTCTGTGTTAAAAATCCTTTTCCCTTTCATGCTGATCATGCCAATTCCTTGAGACACGAACACCTTTTCCTTTCCTCAGTAATCCATGTTCAAACCAGTTCTTCTAATTTGTTGCTGCTTTCTCTGCTCACCAGGAAACCAGGTTTCCCCCTCTTCTTTTTTCCTGCAGCCTCTGTGCTGTTTAGGATTCACCCCAGAATTGATACATGGAGCTAGTAGCTAATGTTTTTAGCCTGTTAGCTACATGGAACTAGCAGCTGATGTTTTTAGCGCGTTAGCTACACAGAGCAAACAGCTAATGTTTTTAGCCTGTTAGCTACATGGATCTAGCAGCTGATGTTTTTAGCGTGTTAGCTACATCGAGCTAGCAGCTATTGTTTTAAGCCTGTTAGCTACATAGTGCTAGCAACTAATGTTTTTAGCCTGTTAGCTACACAGAGCTAACAGCTATTGTTTTAAGCCTGTTAGCTACATGGAGCTAGCAGCTAATGTTTTTAGCCTGTTAGCTACATGGAGCTAGCACCTAATGTTTTTAGCCTGTTAGCTACACTGAGCTAACTTCTGCCCAGCAGTGATTATTTAAAACATTGCAGACCTTGTGGAACATATTCTGGGGCTCGTTCAACTCCCTGTACTTCACTTTTACAATTCATTTGACATTTCCATCCTGACTTGCTCAACTGCTTTCTGCCTCTCTCTGTTGATTGTGTTTTTACACCCCAAACCACACCCCCCACTCTGTAGACTACCCACCACGTTGATCTATTGTGCATGTGTGGGTGTCTGTTTGTGTGTTTTTCCGTGACTGTCAACATTTTTATTTTTATCAGTCATGGGTAAGTTAATATCCTATCCTAATATCCTTGTTGCCAACTGCTCTCTCCTCTTTCTTGTTGATAGTTTTGTTACGTCCAACCCTGCCCCTGCTCCGCAGTGGAACAGTGTGTGTATGTGTCTGTTTGTTGTGTGTGTGTTGCGTTTTTATGTTTATTTTCATCTCAACAGTCTGATTAGTTACAAAAATATGATCACATTTATCAATCACGGTGTTTTATTGTGAAACATTGGTTATATTTGGAAAATTGATTGGATATTCTCATGTGTAAATTAGTTGCAAACAGGCACCAATGTAATCAGACATATGGTGAGAAATAAACAAATCAGTTCATTTTAAAATAGAGCATCCTTTATGACGATAAAAAGACCGAATTATTCAAGCGCATGCGCAGCTGCAGCAGTGTGTGCGGCGCTAAGAAAGGGAGGGGCTGCTGCTCTTAGCCTCACCCGCCACTGTCTCTGCTTTTCTTTTTAGGAAATATTGTCTTCAAAGTAAGTTTTTCCTACTTGCTGGGGATTTATTCATCGAGGCTTCTTGTCCAAAAATGTGTTCATAAACTTGGCCCGTCAGACGTGCGGGAGATCAATATTTCTATTGAGGAGTTCTACAAAAGCATTGGTAATCACGTCTCCATGTCTGGGTTCATGAGGTCGTTCAGACCCGGTTCGGTGAGCTTCACCATCTTCTGCAGGAGCTGCGTCTGAATGACAGCACTTTTAGCAATACTTTTGTCTGTCTGTGACTCAGTTTGACAGCTTGCTGTCCTGCTTTAGTCAATTGCAATATTAGATAATATTCATGTTATTGGAAATTATACAAATGTTTTTTATCAAATACATTTTCTTATTATCTCTTATCAAGCGTTCACTGCTCATGTAGAATATGGCACAGTGAAGAGTGATGAAGAAAGAGGGTCGGACGATTCTTGCTTACCGCCAGGCAGTTTCACACAAACTTGACTTCAGCAGAGCCTGTGGTGCTTTTAATCTTGCGTTTTATGTATGTCAACGAAAATTCAAAGATGGCTGCCGTGAGCAAGAGTTGTTTCCACAGAAGTAATAGTATTATTTCACGTTTAACTTGCAAGTTATCCGTGCCTACAAGGTAAACAGCTGCGGCTCTGGCTTAGAACTGACTCACTGCCAAAGACTTGCAGCAGTCTGCTGTCAGAAAACATAGCAGGAGTCTAATGTCTGCTGTAGCTTTGAGTCTGGGAAGTATTTCAAATATCCATGGTTTTGGCTTTTTGCAAGAAAATGATCCACTTCTGTGTTTCTTACACAACAGAAGTCCTTTAACAGTCCATTTCTCTAACTGGGAGGTTAAAGGTGTCCTAATGGACAGTTATGTGCTTTCTATAAGTCTGTCAGTCATTCGTCTTACTGACCCAGTAGTGTCCATCCTGAGACTGGCACAAAGTGGATTTAAATCCACAGTCAGGCAATGCTTAAGACTGGATTGAGGACACAGTGTTCCCCTGCTTATCATTCAGGACCAGGGGTTTGAACTCCAGATCTGTGACAACCACTGCTCAGGGGAGTCAAATATAAAGATCAAGTTGACTACAGGAGTGTTACAGCTGATGAGACTTTGATTGACACTCCTTCATTTTGGCAACTTTTTATTATCAATAAGTCATTCATGGTTTCAGTTTCTTGCATGACGGTTGGGATTTTTAGCCCAAAAGTCTCAGAAACTGTGATGTTATGTCTTCGAAGTTTGTTCATGACAGAGAGTTATTTAAGCACTGCATCAGGGCTCTTTAAATGTACTTTGTTCAAAGGAAAAATGACCAGAGCGACGGATTCTGGATTCTCCTGTCAGTGGCTGAACCACTTTTACAGTTTTTGGTCAGAAGTTCTCTATGTGCCAAAAGCTACAGACAAAATGTCATCGGTGAACATTAGTTTATTGGAACAATCACTTAGATCAAATTAGATCATGGAAATCTAGATTGATGTTCCTTTTTTTCTGGATGATTGATTTGAACATTTCCATGGGAAAACTCAGTCTCGCCTGTTTCTTGTTTGTGGGAAGTGTTCAGTAACTTTCTCTGAAAGCCTCTGGATGAAGACATTCTTCACTTTCGTCTGGATGTCCTGCAGACTAAGTGGGTGGTTTTCATTTTTTCAAAACTTGTCGTTCTTTGTTTACTTCACTTCAGTTTGTTTCCGTTTCAGAGAAACACATCTGATGAACTTGTCTAACCATCACAGCTCATTCATCCGGCGGCAGAGTCCACTGAACCGTGTTCTGGACCGCCTCTGCAGGCCAGCATTGGCATAATTCACTAAAGTGTCTCTTAGCAGTTAGGATCACACATCCCCAGGCTGAACTAATCCACAGCAGAAAGAGCTTCAACCTGAAAAAAGCCGTTTTAGTCACCTTTGTTCCCATTCAGGAGTACTTTGGTTTTGTGAGTTCATCATCACTGAGGTGACTGCAAACATCAGCAGTGAAATGAAGGTGACTTCCTCTCTGTCAAAAGCTTGTCTGGACAAAGTAGAGCTCCAGAAAGTGAGAGGAAGACAGCAGCAAGTGCAGAAAACTTTGAGTCTGTGTCTGTACTTGTTCTTTTTCTCTAACTTTCCGTGCATACATAAGTCAGCTTCAAACTCACCCACACCCACCCACCCACACAGGCAAGCAGGCAGGCAGGCACAAACAGGTATTCACGCACAGGATGAACACACACGCAGCCTCCCCCAGCTCCACTCTGCTCATGTGTGAAATGAGCAAGGGTCTTATCTCTTGGAAACACACCACTGAGCCAGAGGAGACGGGGAGAGAGGGAGACACAGCAGGAGAGAGGAGGAAAAGAAGGAGGCGGAGGAGAGGAGAGGGTGTTGGAGAGCTGTCACATGGTTTGCATGCTGATGAATGTGAACTAGGGAATTTGCTGCAGACTCTGGAGGCCTCCGAAAAGCCATAATCAACCTCTGCACACCTCTTTATTAGCAGACAGATTTGTCCTTAGTATAGAAATGAGGGAATCAGGCTGCTGCACATAGTCAGCAACGACAGCTCTGTTCCTTTTTCATGAGCTTTGTTTTTCTTACAACTTTTCATCATATCCATTTTTTCCAACTGAATTTTTATTCTGACTGAACCAGGAAATGGAAATCCAAAACTCCTGCAGACGTTTGTCTACTAAAGGAAGTACTTTGAAAGAGTTTTCAAATAACTTCTGTTTAGGGTTCCTGAACAGAGCAGCAGGGGGCCCCTGACCCCGAGGCCTTCTGATTGATTCATCGATTTGGTTTATTGCAAGCATTAATTGTAAACAATACAGGAAAAAAATCCCCGATTTATCAAACTCATCATAAAAATAAGGAAATGCTTTGATTGAAAAAAAGAGAGACACACTTAGGTTGCATTTCATTCATTAAATCTAGTGATTAATAACTAAAGTCATGTAGAGTTTGATTGATTGCTTGAAAATGAGTGGGAGGAAGCAAATTTATAAAATCCCACCCCAACATAGTTACTTCCTTTTATAGTTTTGCAGTTTTCATAATGCAGTTCTGATCAGATCAAGTACAGAATTTTTCAAGCAACAGTAACGTCAAGTAATCAGGAGCATGAATCCGGATATGGAATTCTCATTGTTCCAGAAATCATTCCTTCACATGGCAGATCAAGTAAAGAAAATCAATAGCTTATTGATTGTAATTAAAGCATGTCAGTAATCATTATTGCACATCTCCCAGTGTGATACTCATTGGTTGTAATTAAAAGAACTTTGATTATTTCACTACATTCAAGTTGACACATTCATGTATTGGGAATTATTCAAACACCAGTTGATCTTTAACTCCCTTTGTCTTCATCTTGTGAAATTAGCTTCTTTGTCAGGTCATTTAAAGATTTTGCTCTAAGCTCCTCCCTCAAACCTGGTGTTACAACTCCTTGGTCTTGTGTATTTCTGTACGCCACCTATTTTCTCCCTTTTCCTGGGATCAGGGTTGTAACTCCTGGGGTGTAGTACCTTTTCTCTGTTGTGTATTGAAAACAGTTTGCAAGACCATGCTCATCATCTGAAGCAGTCTAATCACACACTTCTAGGGAGAATTTTAGAATCTCCAGTCAGCCTGTGAAGCATGTTTTAGACTGTGGGAGATAACTAGAGTGCCCAGAGAAAACCCACACATGCACAAGGAGAACATATAAACTCCACGTAGAACAGACCAAGCTGGGATTTGGACCTTGGCATCACACTCGGAGGACAGAAGTGCTAACCCCTGCATCTCCAAGCAGCCAATTCTCCCTTTTCTGATGTTCAAATATCCAGAGGTGTAAAAAAGTGAGCTAGGATCAAGAGTCCAGCCTCTTTGAGGTTTGATGCGTACACACATACACATCCCAGTCCACCCACCCAGCACAAGTGTCTTCTAGAAGATGATGGATTAAGGGCTGGATTATTATCTTGTACATTCCAGAGGGGATGTTGGCAGCATAGAGCCCTTGTCCCTTCATTTGTCAGGCTCTGGTGCACACCCACCTGGAGAGCTCCAGCATAAACCCCACTTTTTGGCTTCATAAAACAGAGAGGTTTTTCCTGCACCTGATAAAAGCATCTGCGTGAAACTCACGGCCTGCTGCGCTGACTGCCTGCTGCTTCTGAGCGCCGCTGACTTTAGCCACACGAAAAGAAAATGCTGCTAAAAGTGCCTTCAACAGACTTTATAGGGAGGGGAAGGTGTAATGTCATAAGAAAAATAAAAAAAATAATTAAACAAAGAAATAGAAAAGAGGGACCACTGAGCAAGGCAGGAACATCCAGAAGGGAACTGTAAAGGATGTGAGCACAGTAGGACCTCCATTTTCAACAGATGAAGTGTGAGCATTAGCAGCTTTATTATGAAAAATCTCCATATGATACTAAACGTCTGGATTGCCTGATTGATTGTCAGGAAATTACAAAGTAATTAGAGAGACAGAAATCCCTTAGAGATGATTTGTTCAAAGATCAGCAAAGAAGTGACGACGTGTCTCCATATCTCATGATTACAGGTGCTATTATCCAGACAATTTGGGTCATTAAAAAAAGACCTGTCTTGAAGGCATATTTGATCCTTTTTTCTGCATGCCTTCAGCTCTACTCCACAGCTGGCATTTCTAAAAGAGACCAGAGGAACTTTGATCCTTCAATTGGTAAAATTATGGCTGACACTGTTCCAAAGCCTTCTGCAATACCAGCTCCACAACAGATCCCAACATTTTCACTTTCTTTTTCATGAATTACAGCCTTCTGAAGGTCTTCTGAAGAACTCTGGTGCCACCCAGTGGTAGATAGCTGGCCCCTACATGGTTTTAGCCATCAGTTACACATGAAGTAATGCTGCAATAACTCCACGCTTTAAAATAGTGCAGACAAAAATGTTTTCTGTGAACAGTTGTTTCATCGTGCTCCTGTCCTGCTCTTATAAGCGAAAGTCATGCCAGTCAGCATCATGCAAATGAAAGAGTCCCCCCCCTCCTCTGTACAGTCAAAGTCAGGAGATGATTAATGACTGAGAACAGAGGAGGCCCACGATCTCTGAGAAGAATCTCCACTGAAGAGCAAAGCGAAGCCGCCACTCACTGACTGTTTCCACCTAAACACCTGAAATGTAAAAACATAAATGTAGAGCAAGGAGCTTGGTGCATTTCATAAGCTGAACCTGAGTATGAGTCTGTAGGCATCAAATGAGCTGCATCTGAGCAGCACTTGCTGTTGTTGGCCTATCCTGAAAGAAGACCTGATGGCTTCATAAAATCAAAATGAGAGCAGAGGAACATGATCCCAGTGGTTGATGTGAAAGATGCAGTGACATTTATGGAAAAATGTTGCTGAGCAAAAGTCTTCTGCTTTAGTGAAACTTTTTTTACAGCTTCTTCTATTTCTCTACCTCCTCATTGTCTCCATTGACTCTCATCACAATTAGTAAATCCACTAAAAGGTGATGACACAATAAAACGGAACACAACCATGCATTGTAATAAGATGCTTGCAAAAGTGATTTTTTAATGGGTAGACAGTCTCTGTTGCACACAGCTGAGAGCTTTAATTAGGCCCAAGTAATTAAAACTGAAGCCCCCCGTGCAAAGATTGCTGTGTGAGGCTGAGATGCAAGCAGAAGTCTGTTCTCTACTGCCCACCGTTTCAGACTTTTGTCCTTTTTTCCTGCTGAAACTGTAAAGTACATCATTGAAAGCATGCTCTGCTCTTTGCTTCCTTATCTAACACTTCAATATTTACATGCTTGGCTCTGTGTTGACTTCTTTTTATTGAAATTTCTGAATGTGAACATCATCTCAAAATAGAATTCTTCTTCTTCAAAGGAACACAGTCTTTCTAAGAACAGCTGTGATGCCTAGAGAAACAGTGAAGCTGGAAATCCTCTTTGTTTACCAACGCTTTAGTCCTCATAATCTTTTTTCTCATTTGTTCATTCTGACTTCACATCTGCCATTTCTGCTGCAGCAGTAATGTATGCATCATTCTTCTTATTCAGGTTATGGACAATCACTTCTGTGTCCTTCAAAGCACATTTCTCAATTCAAACCAGACTGATGAAAAATCTAACTGTTGAAAGTTTGACAGTTTAGTGAGCATTCAGTCATTGGTTTTGGCAGATTCTGTTCACACATTCCACTTCCCCTCAGTTTCTCTCTCTGTCATTTACAAACCATCATTTGCAGCTACAACAATGTCCAGAAATGTGTCAGTATGTATGTGTAATCGTCAGAGGTTTTGAAGGAGCTGAACTGAGGAAATGTTGAAAATGTAAAAGAACAACTGTGGCAAAAGAAGAAGCTGAACCACAGCTCGTCATAAGGGTGAGAACCAGAGGAAAACCGTGTGTTTGGGAGCATGGAACTGTGACTGGAAAAAGTTTTGGGCCTTGATCAAGATAGAACAGTGTATCTAAAGATAAGTATACGTCAGGGGTCCTCAAACGTTTTCAGCATGTGAGCTATTTTAAAAATCTACCACTGAATATAATAAAGTTGAACATATATTTATTTGTAAATATTATTTCTTACTCCAGCAAAAAATATAATAATCTTGAAAGCGTTTGTTAAAATCTGGCAAACAGCTGTCTCTCTGCTCTTTGAGCATAGCATGCACTGTGGAGTTGTGCACGGGTCTTCCATTGGGCCTTGATGCCAAGTTTTGGAAATTTGTCAAATCATTGCATTGCAGCTTTGAGGAGCAAAGTACAAAAAATGTTTCATTTGAAAGCATTAACTGAGCCAATCATGTTGATTATGGTTTTGTCATTTCTTTTCAGCTCTAGATTAAGGTCATTCAGCATATTTGTCCGACTGGTTAAAAATGCCAGGTCAACAGCCACTGACCGTCACTAGTCGCTCACATTCGTCATGTCCAGCCTGACGGAAAAACTCCATCTCTGAACGGAGCTCTCAAATCTTTGTCGGAGTTTCCCTCGACCAAGCCATCTCACACCAGGATGTAGCAGCTCACAGTGGTCACGCTCAGCCTTCTCCAGATGCACACAGAAAAACTGCTTTTGCCAACAGAACAGCTGCTTTTTGTTGCCCTGTCCATAATTCCTTTGATGTTTTAGCATTTTAGCACACTAAGCTTATTAGTGGATTATTAGGGATGTAACAATAAGTCAGTTTACTTATAAATCGATCCCTATTCCTATGATCCAACCAGATCAATCCGTCTGAGGCAATCTGTTTATCAAATGAAATCAAATGGACTTCTACCATTATACATTCTGTTTTAAATTAAATAAATACCATTAAAGCATGGTAGGTTTTTTTCACTAAATGTGAAAAGGACCAGGCACCATCTCAGTGGACAACATCCATGTGATGCAGCAAAACAGATCAACCATCATTCCAGTCCAATGTGTGGAAACACTGAATTTACAAAGTCATGTGACCACACAGTGTGCTAGAATGCTCTACTGATGTTCCTTTGGATTATTCTGATGTGGAAAAACAACAGTGGAATGAACTTAAATAGGAATGGATTTGTCTTTTTTTCATTACATTTTTTATTTGAAAAGGATTTTGTGTAGAACATCCTTACAGTATTCATTATATGCGTATTTCAGAGGATTTTTTCAGGTTCGTTTTTTTGTTTGGTCATACTGTAAGTTGAACTAGCATAACAGATCAAGCTAAAACAGAAACATCAGCAAAGAATAAAAGAAAAATAGATAATTAAATAAACAAAAACGTGAATGAAGGTACTTTTGTTTTCAAGTTGTTTGAATGTAGGTCAAGTGTGGAGACATTAACTGCAGACATCAAGTAGATGCAGTAGAACTTATCAAAGCCTGCTCTATTGCGGGGGGGGGGTATACATTTAGACCAAATTTGGTGGAGTTTTTCTTTTTGAATTGGAAGCACTTGTCACTTTTTCCTTTTAAAAATGTTGCCTGTTGCTTTAAATCAGCAAGGAAAGATTCCAAGCACCTGGGTAAGGGACTGCAGAATCTACGTTAAACTTAACGCTTCTCCTGAGCAAGCCAAGGTCATCGTGATCAGGAGCCTGGAGGAGCTGGACAAGTTTCTACCCACTACAGTCTGAACAAGAGATAAGAGAAGATGCTGGACTCTCCAGGTGAGGAGTCAAAGTCTACAAACATGGCTTCTAAAAACAACACATTTTCTTCAACAGTCAACTGTCACCACAACTTTCAGAAAGATCTGAACTGTGAGCAACCTGACCTTAACATATTCAGTGATAATGATAACAACCTGCAAGATGACATCCACCCTGATCAGTTCTTTTCCACTGTTACACTGAACTGCAAATATTACAGCATAGATGACGTTAAAAACTCTGTTAACCCTGAAGGAAGACTGTCAATCATCCACTTTAACAGCAGAAGTATGGACACTAACTTTGGAGACAGCAAGGATCATCTACAGAATCTGGGATGTTCCTTTAACATCAGAACTAAATCAGAAACTTGGTTCAGTTGCAACAAAGACACTGATTTTGAATTGGAAAACTATGAACTTCATTATGTGAACAGATTAATAAAAAAGGAGGAGGAGTTGCAATCTATGTGCAGAAAAAGATGAAGTTTACAGTAATTGATCAAATGTCAGTTGCAGTGGATGGAAAATTGAAATGTATTACAATCCAAATCTGTAATGAATCAGGGAAGAATGTCATTATAAGCTGTATATACAGGTCACCAGGGTCAAGCCTAGAAGTGTTCAGTGACTGGATGGAAAAGATGTTTCACTCTCAACATAACAAAACTTTCTTTATGGAGATCTGAATATAGATCTGATAAACCCCAGTAAACATAAAGCAGCAGATTTTATCAGCAGAATGTACAGAATGAGTTTCTATCCAACCGTAACAAGACCAGCAGAATTACTGCTCACAGAGCTGCTCTTATTAATAATATATTTACTAATAATATAGAAAACACTCATATGAGTGGACTCATGATATGTGACATAACTGATCATTTACCAGGTTTCACACTATTTGATATCAACGTGGCAACAAAGAAACTAATAAAAGAACCAGTTTACAAAAGGTTAAGAGATGAAAAAACAATGACCTCCTTTAATAATCACTTATCCAGACAGAACTGGAACTCTGTGTACAGAGAGAAAGATGTGGACACCACTTAGGAATGTTTTTTAGAAATATTTAGCTCACTCTATAACAAAAACTGTCCAATTCATCAATTCAAGTACAAATTTACAAAAATGTCCTTGGTTAACAACTGGTCTACAAAATGCCTGTAAAATGAAAAATAACCTGTATAAAAAAATATTAAAACATAGGTCAAGAGAAAGCGAACAGAGATACAAGTCTTACAAAAATAAACTAACTGAAATAACACGGCACAGTAAGAAAGTTTACTACAATAATCTACTGAATGAAAATAAAACAACGTGAAGCGAGTTTGAGAAATATTAAACAGTATCATTAAAAAAGTGAACATATTCAGATGACTTTATAGATGAGAAGGGTCAAAGCTGTACTATTCATGAAGCAGCAAACAGTTTTAACAACTATTTTGTAAATGTGGGTCCAAAGTTGGCAACAGAAATTCCAAAGTGCAAAACCAGCAAAGTAAATATTCCAGCATCACAAGGATCCCAAACTCAATCTTTCTCTCTGAAGTGAACAAAACGAATCCGATATCGATTGTTAACAAATTCAAGAGTAAAAACTCAGCAGATTGTGATGATATTGATATGACGATAGTGAAGAAGTTAATTAACAATATCTCTAAGCCTCTAACATACATATGTAACTTATCACTACAAACTGGGAAATTCCCAAACAAAATGAAAGTTGTAAAAGTGATTCCTGTTTATAAGAGCGCAGACAAACACCTGTTTACAAACTATAGACCCGTTTATCTCCTTCCACAATTCTCCAAAATTTTAGAAAAGATATTCAATGATAAATGAGCTAAATTTATAGATAAACACAACATTATAAATAAAAACCAATATGGTTTTAGAGAAAACAGATCAACCTCAATGGCTATCATTGATGCTGTGGAGGACATCACAAATGTTCTGGACAAAAAGAAATGTGCAGCTGGAATTTTCATTGATTTAAAAAAGCATTTGACTCTCAATCCTACTGGATAAACTGGAAGGGTTTGGGATAAGAGGACTAGCGCTAAGTTGGGTCAAAAGCTATTTAACAGGAAGAAAACAATTTGTCCAGATTATTGAATTTAGAATTTAAAAGACCAAGGAGATAAGTTATGGTGTCCCCCAAAGATCAATTCTAGGCCCTCTGCTATTCAATATTTACATAAACGATTTATTCAATGTTTCTAAACTTTTAAAACTAATTCTATTTGCTGATGACAAATATATTTTACTCAACAGACAATCAAAGGGAACTTATCCACGTGGTAAACACAGAGTTGAACAACATAAAATCATGGATGGATTACAATAAACTATCTTTGAACCTTGAAAAAACCAAAGTGATGTTTTTTGGTAATTGCAAGGCCAATACAGAGCTCTCAGTTACAATAAATAACGTCTTAATAGAAAACGTCACAGAAATCAAATTCTTGGGGATTGTAATCGACATGAAGATAAGAAGAGTTAAAGATCAACTGGTGTTTGAATAATTTCAAATATGTGGACATGTGAACTGGAATGTGCTGAAATAATCAAAGAAAAAATAAAAAAGAAGAAAAAGGAGAAAATAATTTCTTTTTTTTTTTAAATCTCTACCTATGATTATTAAATTGTGTAATGTGCAATAATGATCACTAAAATGTTACTTGAAAGGTAATTACAATCTACTGATGAACCACAGATTTTTTTACTTGATCTGGAAATATGTAGCAATGATTACTAGATCAATGGAATTAGTGTTCTAATGATAATCAATGTTTATTACATATTGATTACCTAAAGTGTGAATCAATAATGTTTCTGATCAGAACCGGATTATGAAAACTATGCCAGACTATGAAATGAAGTAACTATGTAGGGGTGGGATTATAGAAGTACGTTTCTTCCCACTCCTTTTCAAGCCATGAATCAAGTTCTACTAGACTTCAGTTATTAATCACTATTCTTAACATATGTTACAAATGTGACTTAAGTGCGTTGTTTTTGTTTGTTCATTTTTCATTGGTTTCTTTTTGGTTTTTGTTTTTTTTCTTTTCTTTCTTTCCTCTCAATCAATGCATTTCATTGTCTTAATAATGAGTTTGATCATTTTGTGGAATTATTTTCGTGTATCGTCCAACTTATGCTTGAAATAAACAAATCAATCAATCAATCAATCAAATCTAATTTTCTATGCATGAAAGACATGGATTTTGTTAAGAGATCAGCTTGATTTATTTTGAAAAGCTCTACAAAAACATCAGTGATCATGCTTTAATGTTTGGGTTCATGAAAACATTTAGAATCTCCTACAAGCTACAGAGAGCTTCCCTCCACTGTGTCTGAACGGCTGCTTCCACGGTATTTCCGTCCTAAATGGGCAAAAATAAAAAAAATAAAATCAGGGTACCTTTATTGAGGCGTCAGTGAAAATAAAGTTCAGGAGGCCCGAGCAGACTGCTTTTCCATCCCTGCTCTCTGACTGGCTGCCAGCTCCTCCTCGGTACAGGCATAGCAAGTGTGTCAGGTCCTGCGACAGACTGCGTAGAGTGCCTTAGTCAATTGTTAACCTGCATTTATTACGTTTATTTTCTATTTATTTGGATTTACATATTGGGGTCAATAATTAGACAGTGGAATTTTCATAAATCTGCAAAACTGTGTTAAATACCTTTAGTATCTAGTTCTTAAATGCAATCGCAATAAAACAGCAGGCTATTGATGGGGACGAATAAAATTCAGGTTTGACTATTGGGAGGGTATCGCCTGTGGAGTAATTCAGTGTTGAGCCGCTACTAACCCTACATAGCCTATAGTTGTGTGAATGCTGTGTCAGCACTGACACACACACACCCAAACCCACAGACACATACACACTGTAGGATTGATTCCACTGTTCTTCTGACCCTTTCAAAGACAAACTAATGTTCCTTTCACACTGTTTGTTTTAAAGACCAGCTCAGTGGCCCTGTGGTACAGTGTCCACCCTGAAACTGGAAGATTGTGAGTTCAAATCCAGGCTCAGTCATGCTAAATATTCTAAAGATGGGACCCAGTGCCTCCTTGCTTGATACTCAACTTAAAGGTGTTGTTTTGGGGGGTAAACCACCAAAAGCTTCCTGAAGCTGTGTCTCCACCTCACTCCCCCAGGGGATGGGTCAAATGTGGAGAACAAATTTCACACTCCTAAGAACATGACAACAAATGGGATTTTTACCTTTTATCTTGAAATCCATAACAGATCCACTTAATTACACGTCTGAACTTTGAGAGTAATAAACTTTTTACAGGTTTTTTTAATCTAATTTGGCATCGACTGAGGATTTTTGGGCTAATTCTCAGTTAAACTAATAATTTAGCAACGCACAAGATTTTTAAGCTAATTTGGCATACACTGAGCTTCAGAGGTGGGGACTTGAGTCACAAAACTTGGACACGAGTTAGACTCGTCATGAATTTGACCACTTTACTCTCCACTTAGACTTTCACAGTCCTGACTCGTGACTTGACTCAGACATTTGTTGAGAATAGAGCTGATCCTAATTAGACTGCCTGCAGGAACATCTGAGAATATGAGCCCACAGGGACAGGTCACAGTGACCTCCTCTATAACTACTTTGGTGACTCTTCATATCTTCATATCTTGGCCTGAAAAGAAGCAATGTTCCATTAGGCCTCCCCGATACGATTTTGGCCAGGAAAAGAGGTTTGGTATCACAGTAAGAGGAGACAGTGCGCCGCTGCAGATCATGTTCTCAGGGTATAAAAGCTGGGATGAACAGAGAATCTCGAGCTTCTATCAATGATCTGGTGTGAGATGCTGAAGATCACAAGAGATCATTAGTCAACTAGTTAACATTTTGCATGTCGCTAGTGAACTAGTAAAATATTTTGGTGACACTAGTTAACTGGTGAGCTTTACAGGACCTTTACTAGTGAACTAGTAGAAAATTTGCAAGTAACTAGTTAACTGGTGGCCTTTTTAGATTGACACTAGTTCACTAGTGAGCACAAATAGTGTCCACTAGTGAACTAGTGCACACTTAACATTTGTTACTGTTACTAGTTAACTAGTTGTACTTTTGGCATTACTAGTTAAGTTTAAAACATCTGAATCCATAGACTGGGGGACCTGAAACAGAGTCATCAATGGGGGATCTTTCCGTGTGGAGTTTGCATGTTCTCCCCGTGCATGTGTGGGTTTTCTCCCACCATTCAAAGCTATGCTTCATAGGTTAATTGGTCACTCTAAAATTGTCCCTAGGTGTGTATGTGAGTGTGTGACTGTGGCCCCAGCTGCGACAGACGAGCGACCTGTCCAAGGGTGTCCCGTACCTTCACCCATGAGTAGCCGGGTCACGCTCCAGCAGCCGAAAGGGATAAAAGATTTAGAACATGAATGAATAAGTTATTGTTTGTTGTTAATAAATGATTCTTTTTAAGGAGATATATTTTTTGGTGTTTTATTTTTTTTGTTATATTTTCATTAGTTTACTTTTATGTTAAGCTCCACCCCCTAGACAGAAAGGGGCATAACACCTAGTAGGTTTAAGCAATGAGTACCAGATCGAGTTGAGCGTCTCTTAGCCAAAAAACAAAGTTTCTTTGATCACATGTAACCATTGGCAACAGAAACAAGCAGTAAGAGTTAGCTAGATTCGTTTTTTTCTCTTAAACATAGATTGTTACTGAATGCAAAGTGCTAATTCATAGATGTTTTATTTTCGTTTTATTTCTTTAACTACTCAACCGGGTGAAATGACTGGCAGACTGATAACAGGCACTGTGCCTCCTTCCTGTTTTGAATCAGCAAAATGGTGGTCGCAAACCCCGACAGCTCTTTGGCATGTATATCATTTATCTTCCAAGTTTGTGTTTGTTGAAACTTCGTTTTTCTTTAAATGTATTACTCATTGACAAAATTATTCAGACAGGATCTTTGCTTAACTTCTCACAGGCACCCTTTGTACAACTAAATTCTACATGCTAGCATCAAGCTAATTGAGTTACCGGTACCCCTTTTTTTAAAAAAAAAAAAGTGGTGACTTTTAAAAAAAATAAAATCTGTGCTGGGGTAAGCACCATGCAGACGCTGGACATTCTTTCATCTTGATGACCAGTTCCAGACTCCAGGCGTGGCCTGTTTACTTCCTCCACAGTGAATGATGAGAAGGTCTGGTGCTCCTTTTCCCTGTAGGCTTGAAAATAAAAAAGGTAAAACGCTGCTGCAGTGCCATCATTCCCAGTCAAACTAGGAAATTTGGATTCCTGCCATACCCAAATTGCGGTAATTATGAGAAAAAAATGAAATATTTTACTCATATTTGCACATGTGCTGTTTTTTTTAAGATGTGCTAAAAATACACAATGTAGGATATGTAATCTTGTTTATGCTCCAGATTCATGTATATATATGTTTTAGGAAAATGAGTTTGTCTTTAACAAAACTTTACTTTTCTTTGGATTATCACCAAAAGAGTAGCGTCAGTCATGTTTAACCTCTTCAGACCTGCATCCAAATATGTGGACAGCACATTTTGGATTCTACACCACCGTAGATAATTCTGCTTAACTACTGTGTGCTTAATAGCATCCAAGGCTGCATTTTCTTGTTGTCCGCACATATTTACAATGAGTTAAAGTTAACTTAAAGTTGAAGTCCCATTAGCTGTCCTGCACAGAGGTGTGTGAAACGTGTTCTCCGTCTCCCCTGACAGAGCGGGGAGCTGCAGACATTCAAAAAGGCAAAGTTTGCCTGAAACACCAAACACCCAGAACTCGCAAAACGCTACCATGTACTATATAATTACGTGACTTCTGGAGGTGAAACGTAGCGACGTTAGAACATTTAAAAGCCGTTTAACAGAACTTTGAAAATTTAACCAAACTTTGAAGTGAATTTCAGACTGCTGGTTCTACTCTCAGCTGATGAGGAGCCTCTGCCTTCTTCATAGAGCAGCAGCAACGTGCTCGAACCGTCACCTCGCCGTCAGACTGCTGGTTCTACTCTCAGCTGATGAGGACCCTCTGTCTTCTTCATAGAGCGGCAGCAGCGTGCTCGAACCGTCACCTCGCCGTCAGACTGCTGGTTCTACTCTCAGCTGATGAGGACCCTCTGCCTTCTTCATAGAGCAGCAGCAACGTGCTCGAACCGTCACCTCGCCGTCAGACTGCTGGTTCTACTCTCAGCTGATGAGGACCCTCTGTCTTCTTCATAGAGCGGCAGCAGCGTGCTCGAACCGTCACCTCGCCGTCAGACTGCTGGTTCTACTCTCAGCTGATGAGGAGCCTCTGCCTTCTTCATAGAGCAGCAGCAGCGTGCTCGAACCGTCACCTCTCCGTCAGACTGCTGGTTCTACTCTCAGCTGATGAGGAGCCTCTGCCTTCTTCATAGAGCGGCAGCAGCGTGCTCGAACCGTCACCTCGCCGTCAGACTGCTGGTTCTACTCCCAGCTGATGAGGAGCCTCTGCCTTCTTCATAGAGCGGCAGCAGCGTGCTCGAACCGTCACCTCGCCGTCAGACTGCTGGTTCTACTCCCAGCTGATGAGGAGCCTCTGCCTTCTTCATAGAGCGGCAGCAGCGTGCTCGAACCGTCACCTCGCCGTCAGACTGCTGGTTCTACTCTCAGCTGATGAGGACCCTCTGTCTTCTTCATAGAGCGGCAGCAGCGTGCTCGAACCGTCACCTCGCCGTCAGACTGCTGGTTCTACTCCCAGCTGATGAGGAGCCTCTGCCTTCTTCATAGAGCAGCAGCAGCGTGCTCGAACCGTCACCTCGCCGTCAGACTGCTGGTTCTACTCCCAGCTGATGAGGAGCCTCTGCCTTCTTCATAGAGCAGCAGCAGCGTGCTCGAACCGTCACCTCGCCGTCAGACTGCTGGTTCTACTCCCAGCTGATGAGGAGCCTCTGCTTTCTTCATAGAGCAGCAGCAGCGTGCTCGAACAGTCACCTCGCCGTCAGACTGCTGGTTCTACTCCCAGCTGATGAGGAGCCTCTTTCTTCATAGAGCAGCAGCAGCGTGCTCGAACCGTCACCTCGCCGTCAGACTGCTGGTTCGACTCCCAGCTGATGAGGAGCCTCTTTCTTCATAGAGCGGCAGCAGCGTGCTCGAACCGTCACCTCGCCGTCAGACTGCTGGTTCTACTCCCAGCTGATGAGGAGCCTCTTTCTTCATAGAGCGACAGCAGCGTGCTCGAACCGACACCTCTCCGTCAGACTGCTGGTTCTACTCCCAGCTGATGAGGAGCCTCTTTCTTCATAGAGCGACAGCAGCGTGCTCGAACCGACACCTCTCCGTCAGACTGCTGGTTCTACTCCCAGCTGATGAGGAACCTCTGCCTTCTTCATAGAGCGGCAGCAGCGTGCTCGAACAGTCACCTCGCCGTCAGACTGCTGGTTCTACTCCCAGCTGATGAGGAGCCTCTGCCTTCTTCATAGAGCAGCAGCAGCGTGCTCGAACCGTCACCTCGCCGTCAGACTGCTGGTTCTACTCCCAGCTGATGAGGAGCCTCTTTCTTCATAGAGCAGCAGCAGCGTGCTCGAACAGTCACCTCGCCGTCAGACTGCTGGTTCTACTCCCAGCTGATGAGGAGCCTCTGCTTTCTTCATAGAGCGGCAGCAGCGTGCTCGAACCGTCACCTCTCCGTCAGACTGCTGGTTCTACTCCCAGCTGATGAGGAGCCTCTGCCTTCTTCATAGAGGGGCAGCAGCGTGCTCGAACCGTCACCTCTCCGTCAGACTGCTGGTTCGACTCCCAGCTGATGAGGAGCCTCTTTCTTCATAGAGCAGCAGCAGCGTGCTCGAACCGTCACCTCGCCGTCAGACTGCTGGTTCGACTCCCAGCTGATGAGGAGCCTCTTTCTTCATAGAGCGGCAGCAGCGTGCTCGAACCGTCACCTCTCCGTCAGACTGCTGGTTCTACTCCCAGCTAATGAGGAGCCTCTGCCTTCTTCATAGAGCGGCAGCAGCGTGCTCGAACCGTCACCTCTCCGTCAGACTGCTGGTTCTACTCCCAGCTAATGAGGAGCCTCTGCCTTCTTCATAGAGGGGCAGCAGCGTGCTCGAACCGTCACCTCTCCGTCAGACTGCTGGTTCTACTCTCAGCTGATGAGGAGCCTCTGCCTTCTTCATAGAGCGGCAGCAGCGTGCTCGAACCGTCACCTCTCCGTCAGACTGCTGGTTCTACTCCCAGCTGATGAGGAGCCTCTTTCTTCATAGAGCAGCAGCAGCGTGCTCGAACCGTCACCTCGCCGTCAGACTGCTGGTTCGACTCCCAGCTGATGAGGAGCCTCTTTCTTCATAGAGCGGCAGCAGCGTGCTCGAACCGTCACCTCTCCGTCAGACTGCTGGTTCTACTCCCAGCTAATGAGGAGCCTCTGCCTTCTTCATAGAGCGGCAGCAGCGTGCTCGAACCGTCACCTCTCCGTCAGACTGCTGGTTCTACTCCCAGCTGATGAGGAGCCTCTGCCTTCTTCATAGAGCAGCAGCAGCGTGCTCGAACCGACACCTCTCCGTCAGACTGCTGGTTCTACTCCCAGCTGATGAGGAGCCTCTGCTTTCTTCATAGAGCAGCAGCAGCGTGCTCGAACCGTCACCTCTCCGTCAGACTGCTGGTTCTACTCCCAGCTGATGAGGAGCCTCTGTCTTCTTCATAGAGCGGCAGCAGCGTGCTTGAACCGTCACCTCTCCGTCAGACTGCTGGTTCTACTCCCAGCTGATGAGGAGCCTCTGTCTTCTTCATAGAGCGGCAGCAGCGTGCTCGAACCGTCACCTCTCCGTCAGACTGCTTTATCTGACACTGAAAATGACATTGACAGAAATGTAGAAAGGCTCTGCTGTGGAGGAATGAAAACACTAACAGGTCATAAATATGCAGACGGCGAACAATAAGTTTGTCTTTTATGCTTGTTAGCATTAGCCCAAATGAAAGTGACTATTAGAACTTTTTTTTTTCGTTCAGCCATGAAGTTTTTTTTTTGGCCCGGAGGAAAGGTAAGGATTAGGGTTACGGGTAATAGGCCAAATGGTTCCAGAGTTGTGTCTGCCGATCACTGCGCTCCGGGCTCTGGGTGACAGTTAATGGGACTTTAACATTAATTACATACGACCAGTAAAAACATTTATCATCATAAAGGCATAATCTGCATGTTGGCTTCACGTATTACGTATCCCCAACATAAATTTCCACCAGCTTTTGAGCTAATCGTACATGCGGATAACATCAGCCTTACATTTGAATGGAAACTCACATTTACTCATTACGTTTACTTGAGTAATTTACTTAAGTAAATGTGAGTCTCTATTCAAATATAGTGGAGTAAAGAGCACAAATATTCAATCAAAACATGTAGTTGAGGAGAGAGTAAAAGTTGCTTATATTTTGAGGGTCCAGCGCCGGAGGACCTGAGGGTTCACTCATCCTTTCAAAGTAAATCCCATAAATAAGAAGAGCCAAGAGCTTGGAAACATGTACCGTATGTACCACTAACGGAATCTTAAAACCGCAGGTAATGCAGCTGTAGGTTCACATCAGGCTCCGCCCTCACAGGGCGTTCAGGGTCACCCCTGCCCACGCCGGAAGTGACGTCACCAGCGCCGAGCAGAAACAGCGGAGGCTGTTTGTTGTTCATGGCCAACTAGGAAGTTTCCCTGATTTTACTCCAAGTTTCGTGCTCTGCCTTCAAGATGTCGCGACGAACCTGTGCGCGCGTGACTGCGGCGCTCGTGCTCGCCGTCGTCCTCGCGCTCGTTGGCGTGGGAGACGGTTACCCCGACGCCCCGACGCCCCCGACGCCAGCCCGTAAGTTCTGTCAGAGACGGCGGGGCTTGTTTTCTGTGTTCGTTTCTGTTGTGACGGGACTAATGCTGGTTCCGAGAGAACCCACGACGCTGCGTTTGAAGTTCGTCAGAGCTCAGGGCTCCTCCCCCTCTGACCCGCGGAACTGTTTTGTTCTTTATTGTAATCTCTGCTGGATTCTCCGTGTTTTTATTCCGGCCTCCATGTCTCTTTCAGCCTGCTCCTCCTACACAAGCTGTGACAGCTGCGTCCCTCATTCTAAGGTAAGCGCAGGTGCGGAACCAGCGTTTCCTGAACGCTCCTCTGAGCCCCGAACACACCGCTGCGGTGCAGGACCCCCGCTGCACCACAGCGCATCCTCACTGACATGGTGTCGCGTCCAAACGTGGTTTTTCAGGCTGATTTCATGGAGAAGTGAAAGCATGTAATCCAGGTGACGTCAGGAAGGGATGGAACACTTTGATGCAGTTCTGACCCGGCAGACGCCACACCGGCTATTGGTTTCTTTATGTTTCCATGTAAGTTTTAAATGGAAGCAAGTCACCTGGAGTCTGAATCAGAAAGAGGCTGAGCACAGAAACCCAGAAGCACCGTAACAGCACCAAAACACCAGCAGGAGAGTGGCTCGTGTCTGATTCCTCAGTCTGGGCTCAATATTTCAGCTTGGAAGCTTGTGGGCGTTTTGGGGGGACGCTTCTGCAAATCCTAGTCAGACTTTGCTAAGAGTAGATATTACTGAAGGTGTAGAGAAAACAATGGCATAGCAAGCACATCCCATAATGCTCATGTTTGCCTTGATCTTCTCCATGTAAGTCCTCATCAACCATCTCTCAGTGAAAGTGTTGCAGGTTCAGATCCCGTTGGGAGCATTGCATTCAGGCAGGTGCTGTGTTCTTTGTCTCTGCAGTGTCTGTGGTGCCTCACTACCAACAACTGCAGCGACTACCCCGTCAGCTGGTTGCTGCCGCCGCCTTCACTCTGCCCGCTGGCCAAGGCTCGCTGGGGCGTGTGCTGGTGTGAGTTGATCACTTTGGATTTTCAGGAACATTCAGACTTCTGCAGCAGAACTGGAAACAGGAAGTAGTTGGTGAACTCAATCCACTGCAGAATTCTGAATTCTGTTGCATTTCCACATGCTGTAGATGAGTGGGCCCAAACACTGGGCTGCAGACCGGTACCGGTCCGTGGATCTATTGCCACCGGGCCATGGAAGAAATAATATATGATTTTCTTTTGAATCCCAAAAGTCTTTTCTTTTGAAAAATAACCTGATTCTCTCAGCTACACCTTCCATGGCTTGAGCTGTAAAGTTTAATCAGGGGAGCAAAATGACGACGTCTGAACCATCTTTTATTCTGAAAAAGCTTTTGGTTTTGAAAATAGTAAAAAAAAAAAAAAAACTCCTGACACCACACTCCATTAAGAGGCTTTATTTATGTTTTTGTTTGTGTGTTAATGTTTCTATTAAGCCTCCAAAATGCACACATCAGATGATCAGAACTATTTATTATGAAGTTTAAAGCACATATTCACGTAAACTGCTTCTTTGTCATTGCACACCCGCAGGCCGAGGTGAAGTCCTCATGGGTTTACCGCTCTGCAGCCACAAAAAGGTTGGGGAACAGTGGTGTAGATGATCAGAAGCTCAGAGAAATGTCAGCTTCAGTGATGAACACAGCAGCTTTTAGGAATGAGAAGGATTCAGGCAGGAACTGCGGGTTTAGCTCCATCAGGTGGAGGAACTCCTGCTTTCAGGGGAAACCGCTGATGGTGTGGTGCTGGACGCCAGGCACGCACGCACAGACAAACAAACACAGGTGTGGCAGATGATGCAAACACAGATTTTGCTGTGTTTCTCTGACTGGATGTCTGCTTGGTAACAGTCTTCTGAGCCGGCTGTCCCGTTCAGTTACCTGCAGCTGAATCATTTAGGTCACATTTACAACACAAGAGTCCACAGAGCACAAAGGTCACTGATAAGAGTGGATTTATAGATATCTGTGTATCTGATCACTTCAGCTTTTCAATGACATCATTATGAACGTGTTTCTTGACTGTTCTGACTGAATGAAGTCAGTCCTGATCTGAACACGCAGGGTCGGGTCTCCCTCGGCTCAAGTTCAGTTCTGCTTGTTTACAAAGAACTAGAACTAGAGAGGCTGTTTAGAATGCCAGCTCACGTTTCTACTGGAAACAAATCCAACAAACTTCACTGCTGACAAGTAATCAAGGAAAGACTATTCTAACCAAGTCAATCTGGCAAAATGAACCTCTTACCAGCAGGATTCTTTGTTTTTTTGGTGTGGTTCATAGCAGACAGGTTGTTTTTTTAACTTTGGGGTGTTGTTTGCTGGTATTAAGTCGATCACTTCCCTCACTTTTAAACATGGTTGGGTATAAAGTGTTGGGACAATACCAGCCAGTTTCCCTGTTTTAAACCATTTCACACAAGTCTTCTCTTGCCGATCAGCTGGAGGTGGAGCTTTGAACTGTAGAAACTGGATTCTTACAAACAGGCCACAGTGTAGCATCATTCAGCTACTTTAAATCTCAGAATCTGCAGATGTCGAATAAGTGTTGCTTTCATACAAACAGCTCTGGTCGCTGTTGCTCAGTCAAGTTCTTCAAGAATGTCGAGTTGCTGAAAAGACGGAGCCAATCCAGGCTCTTGTGATCTTGGTTTCATTTCTCAGTAAGCCATGCAGTTCTGCAGAGTGATCAGTAGGTGGTGCCCTTGCCACAGGAGGAGACTTGGCACCTCAGTGGACGGGAATCCTTCCTGTAAGGTTCTGGTTTTTTGCTAACTCGTGTGTCTGTTAGTGAACTTCGAGGCCCTGATCATCACGCTGGCTGTGCTGGGTGGATTCCTTCTGATCAGCATCACGGTCTGCTGCTGCTACTGCTGCTGCTGCTGCTGTAGGACGCGCTCTTCAAGGTGAGCTCACACTGCGCTCAGTCACTGACCTTTAAAACAAGAGACCTATAAACCCTTACATTGGTAATAAGAAGGAAACCATCGTTAGAAAGCAATGACCTATTTATCTATCCACCTCCTGCTGCTTATCCCTGGTGGGAGGAGTCTACGGACAGATCCCCTGACTTCCCTCCTCTCAGTTCCTTTCTCCTGTCTGATGAACCCTGAGGTGCTCCAGGCCTGCAGATCCAGTCGGTTCTTCCAGTAAAGGACAGAAACCAGCTCTTAAGATACTTCATCTCTTCCATTTGGGTCAGGAGCTCTTCTTCTTGCTGGGGAGGGCAAGCCCCCTTTTTCCAGTTGAGGGAAAGATGGAGCTGTTGTTTAATTGTTTTTTTAGGCTAAAACTACAAAGGTGCTGACACTTCACCTTCAATCAGACGTTTTCAGATCTGGTTGGAGTGTCAAAACGGAATGCCCAAACTTTTGACTGGTGGCGTTGGGTATAAATCTCAACAGGTTTCATCAAAATGTCTTTGCCTTTCAAACTTTTGATAGTGATGTAAAAAAATCTCTGAACAAAAGAGCTTTAAAGAAGCTCAAAACAATTTTTAATCCATTTTGAATTCTTTTTGATCCATCTTCTGTTGCTCATCTGGGACGCGGGAACAGCAGTCTAAACAAAGATGAGGCTCTCCTCTCCCCGGCCTCTTCCTCCACCTCCTCTGGGGGGACTCCCAGAGGAGGTGGAGGAAGAGGCCGGCGTTCCCAGACCAGCTGAGAGAATAGTCTCTCCAGCATGTCCTGGGACATGCCCAGAGCATAAGGTTTAGTTGATCGTTAGGACCAAACGCCCCATGTACAGTTGGTAAAGTATTCAAACCCCCTTATTTTTTTCACTCTTTGTTATATTGCAGCCGTTTGCTAAAATCATTTAAATTCATTTTTCCTCTTTAATGTACACACAGCACCACATATAGACAAAAAAAACAGAATGTTTGACATTTTTGCAGATTTCTTCAAAAAGAAAAATTAAAATATCACATGTTCCTCTAAGTATTCAGAGCCTTTGCTGTGACATTCATAGATTGAACTCAGGTTCTGTCCATTTCTTCTGACCATCCTTGAGATGGTTCTACACCTTCATTTGAGTCCAGCTGTGATTGTTTCTACTGACTGGACCTGATCAGTAAAGCCACACACCTGTCTATATAAGACCTTCCAGCTCACAGTGATGTCAGAGCAAATGAGAATCATGAGGTCAAAGGAACTGCCTGAAGAGCTCAGAGACAGAATTGTAGAAGACACAGATCTGGACAAGGTTACAAAAATATCTGCTGCACTTAAGGTTCCTAAGAGCACAGTGGCCTCCATAATCCTTGAATAGAAGATGTTCAGGACGACCAGAACCCTTCCTAGAGCTGACCGTCCAGCCAAACTGATCTATCGGGGGAGAAGAGCCTTGATGAGAGAAGAAGAACCCAAAGATCACTGTGGCTGAGCTCCAGAGATGCAGTCGGGAGAAAGTTGTAGAAAGTCAACCATCACTGCAGCCCTCCACCAGTCGGGGTTTTATAGCAGAGTGACCTAATGGAAGTCTCTCCTCAGTACAAAACACATGAAAGCCAAAAAGACTCATGGCTGTATTAGATCAAAAGGTGCTACTACTAAATACTGAGCAAAGGCTCTGAATACTTAGAAACATGCGATATTTCTCTTTTTCTTTTTGAAGAAATCTGCAAAAATTGTTTTGTTTTTTTTTTTGTCCATATGAGGTGCTGTGTGTACATTGAGGAAAAAATGAACTTAAATAATTTTAGCAAATGGCTGCAATGTAACAAAGACTGAACAATTTAAGGGGGTCTGAATACTTTCTGTACCCACTGTACATACCAGTCTAATGGAAACAAACTATTATATTACATTTTGAATTCCAAATTTTGACATTAAAGTCATACTAATCGTATTCTTTTTCAGAAGAACTAAATATTGAAGGTGGTCTGTGCTAACAGTATTTCTAACTTTGAATCAAAGTACAGCATCTGTTCCCTTTGACCTGAACAGTCTCTGCAGGTCCACAGGCGGTGGGCTATTTTCTAACGGGGTTTGGAGATGCAGAATGTCTGTCACCAGTCTGTTCAGTTCCTGACTCTCATTTACACTTTGGACGCTCTGCTTTTTAAATAATGGTGAAGCGGCTGATGGCGCTTTTCTGTATTTCCTAATAAAACCAAAACAGTTGTCGGGCTGTCTTCAGACGCACCCACTAGGGTCTGAGTCCAGCCTTTACCCACAGAGTACATCTGTCCGCCTTCGTCTCTGTGGGGAAGCTGCAGAAGCACAGGAGGACTTTCACTTTCCTCCCTGCAACATGGATGGGAGGACTGAAGAGAAATGATTGTAGTGATAACGGCTCTAATCTGAAAAGCTGTTGAGTGGGCTGTGTGCTGCTGCAGCTCCACAGCACACTTTTAGGTTTTAGGAATCAAACCATCCTGCTCTCAATGAAGATGTGCACAACGCTCTTCTTTCACAAGAATTCATGAAATCCATGAATTTAGTATTAATTTTTTTGAACCCAGAATTGTATAAATGAAGTCTCCATGTTTGCTCTCTTTCAACAAGTACTTTTGTGTTTTTGTAATTGAAGTTTGACAAAAGCGTTGTCATTTATTGGAATGGCAGAACACTGCAGTCAAACACGCACACGAGGATGCAGAGAATGCAGCATTGAACATGTCTCCTGAAAAGCTGCTCAGCAGTAATGTCTTCTATTTGTGCACGTGCATGTGCACATGCTCCATCTGGAGTTCTCCAGTCACGTCTGCTTTCATCCTCAGGTCTGACAGAGACGAGGAGAGACTGGCCAGGAGGAGGGATGACATCAGACAGCGCTCTGACGAACGGTGAGAGCTTCAGCAAACATACGAGAGCTGTCAGGACAAGACTCTCCCGACAGATTCAGGAAGCAGTCGTTCTGAAGTTAGTCATCGATCAGGCTTGTTCTCCTTCGGGGCGTGTAGCATCAATGTTCCAAACTTCTCAGGCTGCAGGTTTTGGCTCATGTCTGGCGTCAATGTTGTGATTTCAACTGCTTGTGTTTTCTCCCTTTGATGCCTTTAGAAGCTGGACTAATGGTAAAGAGAAAGAAAGTCCTTAAAATCTTTGTGCTGTTTAACAGCTAAGCCTGTCAGCAAACTGTCAGTGAGATCATTCAAACCTTTGATGCTTCAGTCTCTGTCTTCACTCAGCTTTTCAGTTCCTCAGTTTTACAGTCATTAACTCTTTAGGCAAATTATGCAAAACAAGTTTTCTTTTTGCTCTAGCTTTATTTAATCTTTCATTCCGTCTTACTAATGTCAGTTATTTCTGAAGTCATAGCCGTTAGATTTCTAAAGGCAACAGTGACCAAGATTCATTTATTTGAGCTTCTGTTCAAACAGTTTGATCAGTTCTTCAACCTTTTCTTCAGCGACCTTTGCTCCTAACACTGAATTTGGTATCTCCTGTAGTTGGCATCAAACAAAACTCTTGGAGGTTTCTGCAGAATAAATAAATGCTACTGTAGTTGTGTTGGGATGTGCCAGGAAGGGTTGCAGCGGTGCAGATAAACTGGAAACGTGTGGGAAGGCTGCGTGCTCTCTGAGTCTCCTGAGATGGAGCTTGCAGGTCCAATTATCCATCACTCTTTTCCTTACATGGAGTAAGGCGAGGATGATCCAATCTCTCAAGCCGAAGGCCGAGCAGAGACCTGATGAACAGATTGGAACCATCATGTTCCTTCCTGAGGGTCAGCTGGAGCACAGTCTGGCTGCTTCCTGCAGCCTCAATTTTCAGCTGCATGGAAGTTCAGTGTTTTCATTTGTTCTAAAATCAAACATTTTATGTACATAGTTTATTTGTCTTCTCCATTCCTCGTTTTCACACAGAAAAGTATCAATAAGAATACCAGATCAATACGCAGTATCTATAAGTAGTATCGATAAAATCTTAACAATATTCGTCCGTACTCATTCCTCTTTTTCTATAGTTAGATTTGTTCTTAGCAGCCATTTTTTTCACAGTTTCCTGATGAAAATCACTGCACTCAAGTATGTGACCAGAGTGGACAAAGAGTTGTGACCCAGTTTGGTTCTGCTCCTTTTGTCTTCCTGTGTTCAGCTTCTGGGTGCTCTGTTCTCCACACTGGTGGACGTTTGGTTGCATATCTGCATATTAGTTTGTAATTATGAATGGTTTATTAGGAGAAACCTGTCTGTATTTCAGCTCTAGTCATCTTGTCGCTGAATTCCTGCTTGTTGTGTCATTGGGTTTTATCTGTAGAGGACACAACAAACTCTGACGGGAAGCATCAGCCTCCCCTTCTTTATTTGTTGGCTACTCTTATTTCTTTTATTCCAACGTGGAGATATTTTCAAACTAAGTCTTGTCCCAAAACTGACATTTGATACATAAATCTCGTATTCAATAATTGAAAATAACAAAACATCAGATAACTTGGCTTTATCAAACAACAAATCAGCACCAAAAAACCTCAATGTTCTGTGGAGTTCATAGAACAACAAAAAAAGACAAACTCTTGACTCTTTTTGTCCTTGACCTCAGAGTATTGTCCAGCCTGCGCAGGCTAACATACCAAAATCCATTTTCAGTCCAAAGCTGATGCTCTGCTGTCCAGAGGCGGTAACTTCTCTGATTTTTTGTTTTTCTGACAGGAAGTTGGAGAGGAAGGCTCGGCACGATGAAATCCGCAGGAAGTACGGTACGTATGACCGCCTCCATCTGTGGCTATCAGTCATCCTCTATAACAAGAGATGAAGGTTCTTCTCTAATTCATGAACCAAATGTCTCATCTGCTGACATCTGAATGCGGTCGGTGGGCTTGTTTAGGACTGGAGTTTTGATTGAACAAAGACAGTTGTTACTGAGTTTGTGAGGCTGCTTTCTGTCCTCTCCCAGAGAAACTGTAGACCATTCAGCTCCTCAGACGAGCTTCTACTCTGGATCTCACGACTGTGTTTGGTTTGAAGATGAAATTCTTTAGAGTTTAGAATGACGCAAATACCGTATATCTTCCATAAGTAGCTGGAGCGTTTTTTTTTTTTTTTTAAATGTTGTCCGACACGGCGTTTATTAGAAACCAGCGTCTATTGGAGAACGGCGTTTATTCCATCACAGACAGAATGATGATGGTTAATGGGTTGCATAAAATTTGATCACAAAATACAGAAAATAACAAATGAACATTTCAGGATTTATTGAAATGATGAGAACATTTTATTCTGTTCTAATTCATTCTGGCTGTGAACAACAATCTCCGTATCAAAAATCTGTTTCATGACGATCATTTTCCTGGAGACACAAACACCTTTTCCTTTGCTCAGTAATCCATGTTCAAACCAGTTCTTCTCATTTGTTGCTGCTTTCTCTGCTCACCAGTAAAACCAGGTTTGTTCCTTTTCTTTCTTTCTGCAGCTGCTCTGCTGTTCAGGATTCACCCCAGAATTGATACACAGAGCTAGCAGCTAATGTTTTTAGCCTGTTAGCTACATGGAGCTAGCAGCTAATGTTTTTCGCCTGTTAGCTACGTGGAGCTAGCAGCTAATGTTTTTAAAACATGGGTTAACATACCAACAAACCCCCTTACATTTGATCCAATCTTAATGGATGCTTTAAGAGAAGCAAATGAGTCGTTCCAGAATCTTCTCCTGCCTCCGTCCTCTGAAATGCTGTGTTCAAAGATGTCTGTAAAAGTTGCTGCGGTGGCATGCGTCAGCTGTTCACCAAAAAAAGTTCAGCGCTGAGGAAGTTTGCGATCCTGCCTACAGCCGTCCAACAGAATCCTCCAAATGATTTCTTTTCTGAGGAGAACAGTCCGGCCTTCCTGAGAACGTCCTCCCTACAAATGCGTGTGATGTCCCACACATGCTGGCAGGCTAATTCCACTTTGTTCGGACTCTCTCTTGCTTCTTGTGTACAGGGCTAATTGGTGATGCTGACCACCCCTACAGCAAGTTTGAGAATGAGTGAGGCGACGGCAGCGCCTGACCCCCACCCCCGCCTTTAGAATTCTCTATTGCAAGCCACAAAGCAACGACAGGAATCCTGCAGGCAGCAGAGGAGGGCGCAGCAGCATCTCACACAGGTTCCAGAAGAAGCAGTGAAAGATGAAGCTGATAGAAGAAAGTGTCCTTTTTAGCTTTTTCATCATTACTGAAAATGAAATTTGTTTTTAATTTTTCTCATTTCTCCTCTGTCATTTTTAATCACAAAGTCTCTTTTTCCATCTTCTGCTCTTGTTGATTTTTACACACACACTGTTGATTTCTGGATGACATTGTATCAGTGATGTATTCAAGCACACAAATAAAACGAGTAAAGAAAAGACTCATTTCAAACAGAATTATTGGGCTGGTGTGATGCTGCAGAACTGCGAGGATCAGATCTCTGAGTCTGGATCTGAACATTGTTCCTGTCTCACATAGAAGCAAACAAAAGCTTTGAAAAGGCTGCTGTTTGTCTTATTTTCCAGTTTTTGAGTGGCTGCATGCTCAAACACTTCGCTTTTTTTCTGTGAAACATGCTTTAAGCAAACTTTACTTTGGAGAACTTCTGATGAAGATCTATTAAAAGAGATTGCTTTACTTAGCACTGTCAGAAACATAGTTTTTGATGTTTGTTGTGCATAGAAGTTGGTATCTGGGAATGATTCAAAAATTCTGATTTCTGAAATTGAAAAATCTCAATAGTTTTCACAGTTAAATCTAGACGTCATGTTCTTCTAAATAAATTATTGATATAAATTCAAAACTTTTGTCTTTTCAAAGTTTGCTTTAATAGCTGTCTTCAGGTCATCTTCATTGTTGGTCTGGAGTCTCATCATCGTCATGACAACAGTTCATCCATTTTCTATCAGGTTCTTGTCAGACGGCGTTGCAGGTCAATCAAGCACAGTAACACAGAAGCAGCTTTGGTTCCTTTTCCTTTGTGTTCAATTCCTGCTGGAAAATAAAGTCTGCATCTGCACACAGCTCGTCAGCAGAGGGCAGCCTGAATTTCCTGGTAGATTTCTGCAATGACTGTAAACTTCAGAAAGCTCAGTGAACCAACACCAGCAGATGATATGTATGGCCCACAAACCATCACTGACTGGGAAAGTTCACTCTGGAATAGAAGCATCAGATTGTGTTGCTCTTCACTCCTCCACAGACTGGACCTCAATTTCCATGTGAAATGTTAGAATGACTTTAGGTGGAAAAGATGAAATTGATCCATTGAAGAACAGACCTGTTCTTTTAGTTTTTAGTTCTTTTTCCTCGTTCTCTGGCTTCAAAAGGGTTTGACCTGATGATTGTGACAATTTAATTTTATTTCTATAGCCCAATATCACAGCTTTAGCCATCTCAATGGACTTATACCGGTGTTTGCAAAGAACATTACGTCAGTCATCTCATGTAGCCCAAATGTAGACAATAGCTGGTTGTTAAACAGACTAAGCTGAACAAACATCTCTGTCCTTACACCCTCCTTCTCGATGAGGAAAAACTCGTAAAAAACCCTATTTTGGGGGAAAAGATAAGAAATCTTAGGGTTTCCCACATGAAGGAAAGATCTTCAACCCCGGATAGACAGGTCATGTACTAGAACTATTAAAGAAAAGTGAGCTTAATTATTCTACAATTGGTTGAATAACAAGTATCCGTCTGATATGACACGCCTAGTGTTCACCTGGGTAGACTCTTGATGTACTGACTGCAGTCCCGGTCCTCCACGTCTTTGAATGGGTTTCTGTTGAAAACCCTCTCAAAGCTGCAGGTATTCCTGTTGTGTTGGTGCAGCCCCCGACCTCAAACAAGAACTCTGTGAGTCTGGAAAATGTGTGGATGGATCCTTCAACCTACGTCTACAGATCCTGTCTGAAAAACAAGTTTTGGTTTTGAAATGACTGAAAAAATGTTGAACTTTTCACAAAATTCTTTTTGTTTTTTGTTTACTTGCCCTGTCCAACAGCTGAGCAAACAGTGAACACACACGTGTAAAGCATTTCATGCCTTCACGCATACTATTTATGCAAAATGGAGCTGACACCTGTGCTCAGGTGAGTGATTGTATCCACTGATGTGGATGATGGAATGGCAGAAGGGGGAGTGTGCTCGGTCACCTCCGCACCATGTCACCCGCTAAAAGTGAGACCGCAGTGGCAGACACCCAGACACCTACACATGATAGCAGATCAGCCGGGCAGCCCTTTGCCAGCCGCCCAGACCAGAGCCGGACAGACCCCACAGGTCCTCCAACGTGAGAGATGGCAATGGATCTTTTTCTTCTTCCTTTTTCAATGTACTTGTATTCTCCACTACATTGGATCCAAAATCACAGACAAATAGATGTGACTTTGTTTTTCCAGCATCTGTCAGTCGCAAATTTGTTACAGAGAATGTATTCAGTCATTCCTGTTCCATCATATTCATAAAAACTTGATAATAGCTCACTATTGAAAATAAACACAAACATGTTGTCATTTCTGTCTGTGTGAGTCATGTTTGTGATGTTTTGTTATTTTTTTTTTTGCTGTTAAATGTCTCTCATTCTTCTATAAAAACCTGCTAGTGTTTGATGCAGGATCATATTACAGGATGGAAATAAGCAGCAAGGAGGAATGCGTCTGCGTTTTTCTCCCAATTAGTGATGTTTGTGTGAAAGTTCTACAAAGTTGATGCAATAGATAACTTTCTAAATGAAGCCCAAAGAAATGACTAAGATCACACCCTTCTGGGATTTTATGTCTCGCAGAGATGCTTGTGTTTTATGGAAGCCAAAACAGACAAAAACTGGAAGGATGTATGGCATATCAAATGGTGTTTTGTCCAAAACAACAACATTTTTTGTAAGTAAACACTGCTCAAAATGGTGGTTAGCTAGCTAAGAACTCCTTGAAGAATGGCATTTCCTTCTTACTAAAAATGGCAGAATATACACTGTTATTTATCATCCAGAACAGCATCAGAACCTTAAACTGAGTTAATTTATTCTACTAGGCTTTCCTTATTTTAGACAGAGAAAACCTTTCTCTTTAATAGTCGATATCTTCAGTTTTCAGAGCTTTGCTCTTGTTTCTTCTTCCTCTTTTTTTTTTTTTACTATTCATTTAGTGTTTTTAATGACAAAAAACTCCAGGTACCTACTCTCTCATCACCACATCACATCGTTAGACCAGATGCTGGTCACCAACATGATCTATCTGAAGTTTGCTTGAAGTAAAATAAGCTTATGCTTGTGAATTTAAAAAAATCCCCTAATTAATAAATCACCACATCAACAATACAAAAGCAACACATCAGCTAAATACTCTATACTAACGAACCAAAGGCAAAACAAAAAAAAAAAAGCAAACTTTTGTATTTCCTAGGACTTTGTTCCTTATGATTTGCCGTACACTTTTAGCAAGGACCAACAGCTGAGCAAACAGATATGAGCTGACAGCCTCTTGCATTAGACAGATTTTACTCTTACAATCGGGGGTTATAAATCATTGGGAACACAAAATAGAGTTGTAAATATACAGGCAACGAAATGCTGGAGCTTATACCCATTACAATAGTGAATGTTGGTCTAAAATGGGCGGGGCCAGTGTGGGGCCCCACCACCCCAGACAAACCGCCCACCACCACCCAGGAGTTCTGAGCATCCCCCAGCCCCGGGTACGAGCCAGGACCCCCAAGGGAGGCATGTTTGATCAAACCTCCAGAATGCACACAAGTCAGAATACTGAGTAAAAAGATGATCAAATCTATTGTCAGAACGGTTTATTATTAGATTAAGTTTAATGCATGCATTCTAATCTTCTGTTGCACAGCAGTACCTATAGTTTCTGTTCAGAAACAAAGTTCTTTCATGAGAGAATTGCAGAACAATAAGTGCAAGTAAATTGACTGCTTTAGAGGGATCTTTTTGACCCAGAATTTTATCTTGAAAGGAACTTAAATGAGCTGTTGACAGATTAAAATAAAAAAAAAATGTTATTTAGCCTATAGAAAATATAACACTGTTATACTTTAGCCATCCATCCACCCAGACAAACAAAATGAATGGTATGCCACAATTCCTTGCCCTGCCAGATCTGACAGCAGACCCAATGTTTCTGTGACCATCGCTACGATACATTAGGCGAGTTTGAGAGGATCCAGGCAGACGCAGCGCTGCAGATGAACTGGTGAGCGATGGATGCTAGTTAGCTGTGTGCTCCAACATGACATGTCAATCATCATAAAAATATCATGAGAAAGGGGGGTGCAAGGCGCCCACTTAGGCAACACAGCTGGGTGACTACAAAACAATGCATTGTGGGAAATGCAGTTGTTGATTTGAAGTGATGCTGATCAGAAACGGCTGGAGCTCATTGAAGGACATCTGTGGATTCTGTAACTCTTTCTGCAAACAGTGAATCAGTTATTTGTATTTATATCTATGGTTGTGTTCATTGAAATCAGCATCACTCAGATTACTTTATCATTAGAAATGATTTTACTTGAAACATTAGTTATTTTCATTTTTCTACTGATAATCATTTAGATTTGAATGCTAAACATCAGACAGACATTTGCATTTATGCAACCAAAGGAACTCATAAGTACAGGAATCACAAATCATCTGTGGTTTTGTGTTTTATTGTTTAGAAGTTCACTTGTGAAACCCCAAGTGTAAGAAAAGTGGATCCTAAGATCTGCTGCAACCTTTTCTAAAGAGAACGACTAAGAACAATGTTTGTTATTGTATTTGCTGTTTATTTATCTGTTTATTTTGGCGTGTTCTGCTTCATTTTTCATTTATACATCGTGAATCTTTTACAGGACAGAACAAATGTACTTGGAATTTGTTTTAAATGTTCTATGTATGTTTCAATAAGTGATACAAAAGTGAAAGTAAACTGTTTTTAAGTTACATTATTTATCATGTATGTTTGAACATTATTTTGATGATTTTATTTATTTACAGCATCACTTCAAGAACATTTGACATTTTTGTTACTCTGTTGTTGTTACCGGTTTTCTTATTATTAAATCAAAGTCAAATCAATGTTGTCATTGTAATTTATAATAATGTTATGAACACAGTCGATGTGTGACGACATTTATTTATATTCTTGAGCTGAGCTGCCTCTTTTTTATTACACATTATGATGCACAGACAAAAAAAACTTTATTATTGATCAAATTTGACATTCAAGATTCACTGCATTCTAGGTTTTGACTTCCATGAAAGAGAGTCCCGCCACTTCACTTAAAGCACATGTAACATGTGTGTAATGTCTGCATGTGACGCGTGCGTGGAACATGCACTCCAAGCTGCAGCATAGATTCATTCAGATCTCTGGGATCTCCAAATCCTTCTGGTACAGATCAGTGATCCAGTGTGATCCTGCAGGAAGAGACGGCCCCCGGTCCATGAAAGCACACATTGGTGGGCGGGGCGTGATTAGTAATCGACAGGTCTCAGCACCAATCAAAGTTTCCAACTGTCCAACCAGCGCCGAGAGGGCGGAGTCTGGTACCGACACCGGAGAGAGGGAGGATCCCAAAAGTGACATCCAGACTGCGGTGAAGCTGCGAAGGAGCGACCGGGAGACAAAAAGAAGTGAGAGCCGGAGCCCTCCCGAGCCCCCAGGAGCCCCCAGGAGCCCCCAGGAGCCCCCAGGAGCCCCCAGGAGCCCCCAGGAGCCCCCCGGGCCACAGTCTGGTCCTCGCTGCCCTCCTCGCTCCGCGTTCGTGGAGATGCAGCAGGATCTGTAGGAAGATCTCCAGGCTGGAGCGGCTCAGGCTCCGGGTTTCAGGCGGACACAGGACGGGATGTGCGACCTGATGCCAGCCTCTCAGCCCGCCCAGAAAATTGGAAAAATGAAGAAGTTGAGGAGAACTTTGTCGGAGAGTTTCCGGAGCTTCGGTGAGTACCGGGACCTCCCCGGCTCTTTGTGTGAAAGCTGAAGGCGTGCGCGCTCCCAACGCTCCAGTTCAGGACACCGGTCAGTCAGACCGCAGGCCGGAAGTCAGGAATGACCAAGTTCAGACACGTTGAAAGGAATTTCCTAAATTGCCGCTTTCCCCAGTTTCAATCCTCGTCACATAAAATGATCCGAATTTAAGAAAAGGAGGTGATCGAAACCCAGAGCCGCTCCTCAGAATCCATCCTGCCCTCCTCCTCACGCTCCTCCTCACGCCGCTCCTTCTCACGCCGCTCCTCCTCACGCCGCCCCTCCTCGCGCCCCTCCTCCTCACGCTCCTCCTCACGCCGCTCCTCCTCACGCCGCTGGTCCTCACGCCGCTCCCCACGCCGCTGCCCACGCCGCTCCTCTTCACGCCCCTCCTCACGCCGCTCGTCCTCACGCCGCTGGTCCTCACGCCACTCCTCCTCACGCCGCTCCTCCTCACGCCGCTGGTCCTCACGCTCCTCCTCACGCTCCTCCTCACGCTCCTCCTCACGCCGCTCCTCCTCACGCCGCTCCTCCTCACGCTCCTCCTCACGCCGCTCCTCCTCACGCCACCCCTCCTCACGCCACTCCTCCTCACGCCGCTCCTCCTCACGCCGCTGGTCCTCACGCTCCTCCTCACGCTCCTCCTCACGCTCCTCCTCACGCTCCTCCTCACGCCGCTCCTCCTCACGCCGCTCCTCCTCACGCCGCTCCTCCTCACGCCACCCCTCCTCGCGCCCCTCCTCACGCTCCTCCTCATGCCGCTCCTCCTCACGCCGCTCCTCCTCACGCCCCTCCTCATGCCGCTCCTCCTCACGCCACCCCTCCTCGCGTCCCTCCTCACGCCGCTCCTCCTCACGCCCCTCCTCATGCCGCTCCTCCTCACGCCGCTCCTCCTCACGCCCCTCCTCATGCCGCTCCTCCTCACGCCGCTCGTCCACACGCCCCTCCTCACGCCGCTCCTCCTCACGCCGCTCCTCCTCACGCCGCCCCTCCTCGCGCCCCTCCTCACGCTGCTCCTCCTCACGCCGCTCCTCCTCACGCCACTCCTCCTCACGCCGCTCCTCCTCACGCCGCCCCTCCTCGCGCCCCTCCTCACGCCGCTCCTCCTCACGCCGCTCCTCCTCACGCCGCCCCTCCTCGCGCCCCTCCTCACGCCGCTCCTCCTCACGCCGCTCCTCCTTACGCCGCTCCTCTTCACGCCCCTCCTCCTCACGCAGCTCCTCCTCACGCCGCCCCTCCTCACGCCCCTCCTCACGCCGCTGGTCCTCACGCCACTCCTCCTCACGCCGCTCCTCCTCACGCCGCTGGTCCTCACGCTCCTCCTCACGCTCCTCCTCACGCTCCTCCTCACGCCGCTCCTCCTCACGCTCCTCCTCACGCCGCTCCTCCTCACGCCGCTCCTCCTCACGCCACCCCTCCTCGCGCCCTTCCTCACGCCCCTCCTCATGCCGCTCCTCCTCACGCCGCTCCTCCTCACGCCCCTCCTCATGCCGCTCCTCCTCACGCCGCTCCTCCTCACGCCGCTCCTCCTCACGCCCCTCCTCCTCACGCCGCTCCTCCTCACGCCGCCCCTCCTCACGCCGCCCCTCCTCACGCTCCTCCTCACGCCGCCCCTCCTCACACTCCTCCTCACGCCGCTCCTCCTCATGCCGCTCCTCCTCACGCTCCTCCTCACGCCGCTCCTCCTTACGCCGCCCCTCCTCACGCCGCCCCTCCTCACGCTCCTCCTCACGCCGCCCCTCCTCACACTCCTCCTCACGCCGCTCCTCCTCACGCCGCCCCTCCTCACGCCGCTGGACCTCACGCCGCCCCTCCTCACGCTCCTCCTCACGCTCGTCCTCACGCCGCCCCTCCTCACGCTCCTCCTCACACTCCTCCTCACGCCGCTCCTCCTCACGCCGCCTCTCCTCACGCTGCTCCTCCTCACGCTCCTCCTCACGCTCCTCCTCACGCCGCTCCTCCTCACGCTCCTCCTCACGCCGCTCCTCCTCACGCCGCTCCTCCTCACGCCACCCCTCCTCGCGCCCCTCCTCACGCCCCTCCTCATGCCGCTCCTCCTCACGCCGCTCCTCCTCACGCCCCTCCTCATGCCGCTCCTCCTCACGCCGCTCCTCTTCACGCCCCTCCTCCTCACGCCGCTCCTCCTCACGCCGCCCCTCCTCACGCTCCTCCTCACGCCGCCCCTCCTCACACTCCTCCTCACGCCGCTCCTCCTCATGCCGCTCCTCCTCACGCTCCTCCTCACGCCGCTCCTCCTTATGCCGCCCCTCCTCACGCCGCCCCTCCTCACGCTCCTCCTCACGCCGCCCCTCCTCACACTCCTCCTCACGCCGCTCCTCCTCACGCCGCCCCTCCTCACGCCGCTGGGCCTCACGCCGCCCCTCCTCACGCTCCTCCTCACGCTCGTCCTCACGCCGCCCCTCCTCACGCTCCTCCTCACACTCCTCCTCACGCCGCTCCTCCTCACGCCGCCCCTCCTCACGCTGCTCCTCCTCACGCCGCTCCTCCTCACGCCGCCCCTCCTCACGCTCCTCCTCACGCTCCTCCTCACGCCGCTCCTCCTCACGCCGCCCCTCCTCACGCTCCTCCTCACGCCGCTCCTCCTCACGCCGCCCCTCCTCACGCTCCTCCTCACGCTCCTCCTCACGCTGGTCCTCACGCCGCCCCTCCTCACGCTCCTCCTCACGCCGCTCCTCCTCACGCCGCCCCTCCTCACGCCGCTGGGCCTCACGCCGCCCCTCCTCACGCTCCTCCTCACGCTCCTCCTCACGCCGCTCCTCCTCACGCCGCTCCTCCTCACGCCGCCCCTCCTCACGCCGCCCCTCCTCACGCCGCTCCTCCTCACGCCGCTCCTCCTCACGCCGCCCCTCCTCACGCTCCTCCTCACGCTCCTCCTCACGCCGCTCCTCCTCACGCCGCCCCTCCTCACGCTCCTCCTCACGCTCGTCCTCATGCTGCTCCTCCTCACGCTCGTCCTCACGCTCCTCCTCACGCTCCTCCTCAAGCCGCTCCTCCTCACGCTCCTCCTCACGCTGGTCCTCACGCCGCCCCTCCTCACGCTCCTCCTCACGCTCGTCCTCATGCTGCTCCTCCTCACGCTCCTCCTCACGCTCCTCCTCACACTCGTCCTCATGCTGCTCCTCCTCACGCTGCTGCTCCTCATTGGACATTCAGCCGAAACATTCATACCAAACATTTCTGCTTAAGTTTCAAGTGATTTCAAGTGATGTTTTGGTCAACATCAAAACTAAAACATTCCCACATCACACAAGCCTTCATTTGTTGACGCTCCCCAAGGAACTCACTGGACATCCTGAAAACTAGCTTTACTGCAGTCCACCAGGTTCCATTCAGGAGTTTTAGTCTTCACAATCTCTTTTGACATAATCTTTCAAAAAAACAGATTCCTGTTGGAGGATTAAAAAATAGCTGAAGTGTTCAGAGTGAAACCGGCCACATGATAGTCTGCACCGTGGTGTAGTGGTTAGCACTCTTGCCTCAGTGAGAAGACCCTTGTTCAAATCCCAACAGGGTTCTTTCTGTGTGTTTACATGCCCTCCTCATGCATGTGTGGTTTTCTTCTGGAACTATGGCTTCCTCCCACAGTCCAAAAACAGGCCTCATTGATTCATTGCTGATTCTGTCTGCATTGCCCCATGTGTGTGTTAGTGATCCTGCAGCACACTGGTGACCCGTTCAGGGTGAATCCCTCTTCGTCCAACAGTCGCTGGGTTGGCTGCAGCAACCCCTGACCCTGAAAAGGATTTAGGAACATGGGTGGATGGATGCACAGACAGGATGCACGGGCAGAAAAGAGAAATCAAGGCTGTTTCTGCAGAGTCTCTGCTTGCAGGCTTAAAAGCAGTGCAGAGAAATATACACTTTGAGGTTTGATGTCACACTGATAGTGATTTTCAGGGAAAACAAAGAACCCACCAGGGAACTGTACAGAGACATCAATCAATGAATCCATGAAACGAGCAAAAGAGATGAGGGAGAGAAACAAAGAGCAGCAGCTGTCTGTCCATTCAGGAGAAACTGAAGAGTTCCCTTCCCGTCTTGTCTTTTCTCTCGTGTTTTATATCTTTATATTGTGATCTTTGTTACGTTTTTGAATTTACTGGAGTCTATAATCTGTTTATTCAGCCGCCACCCTCCCCCCATACAGATGAAGGGGGAGACCCATCTCTGTCTTTAACAGAGAAGCTTTTGTCTTTAACTTCTGATTGTGTTCGATCACGAAGTTATTTGTCGAATTAAAATGATAGTCTCATATAGTCGATCCAATAAGCCTTTCCAGTTTATAGTCTTTCTGTCTTGATTTATAGCAGCATTACATCTGAAATATGTTGAGATGTTTGCATCATCTTCTAACATGATAAAAGACAACATTTTCAAAACCATCCACATGTGGGACGAGCAGCAGTTGGTTTGTCTCTACCAGCTTTACACATCTACAGACTGAAATCTTTGTTCATTCTTCCTGCAAAACACTTCAATCTGAGTCAGATTAGATGGAGAGCGTTTGTGAACAGCAGTTTTCAGATCTCTCCACAGATTCTGGATTGGATTTAGGTCTGGACTTTGACTGGATCATTCCAACACATGAATCAGTTTCATTTTTATCATTCCATTGTAGCTTTGGCTTTATGTTTAGGGTGGTTGTCCTGTTGGAAGGTGAATCTCTGCTCCAGTCTCAAGTGTTGTTCAGACTTCAACAGGTTTTCCTCCAATATTGCTCTGGATTTGGCTCCATCCATCTTCCCATCAACTCTAACCAGATTCCCTGTTCCTGCTGAAGAGAAGCAGCCCCAGAGCATGATGCTGCCACCACCATGCTTGACAGTGGGTAGGGTGTGTTCAGAGTGATGTGTTCGATTTCCTCCACACACAGCGCTTTGCATTTAGACCAAAAAGTTCCATTTTGGTCTCATCTGACCAGAGCTCCTTCTTCCACATGTTTGCTGGGTCTTTCACATGGTTTATGTCAAACTGCAAACAGGACTTCTTGGGGTTTTCTTTTAACAATGGTTTTCTTCTTGCCACTCTTCCATAAAGTCCAGATGTGTTCAGTTCTCGACTGATGGTTGTTCTATGGACAGATTCCTCCACCTGAGCTGTAGATCTCTGCAGTTCATCCAGAGTCATCATGGACTCCTGGCTGCATCTCTGATCAGTGTCTCCTTGTTCAGTCTGTTAGTTTAGATGGACGACCATGTCTAGGTAGGTTTGCAGTTGTTTCAAACTCTTTCCATTTGTGGATGATGGACTGAACAGTGGTTCATAGGATGTTCAGAGTTTGGGAAATCTTTTTCTATCCTAACCCTGCTTTCAGTTTCTCTACAACTTTCTCCCTGACCTGTCTGGTGTGTTCCTTACACTTCATGATGCTGTTTTCTCCCCAATATTCTCTTGACAAACCACAGAGACAGTCACCAAACAGCTGGATTTGGAGACTGAGATTAAATGACACACAGACTGACTCTATGAAGTCATGAACTCAACTTTTGATCAGTCACCAATCATCAAGCACTTCTGAAGGAAATTTGATGCACTCAGAGAAAAGGGGTTGAATACTTTTACACACTGCACTTTTTAGTTTTTTTATTTGTGAAAAAGGTTGAACTCTTGTAATTTGTTCTTTTATAAGGTGTGCCACTTTGTGTTGGTCTTTCACTTAAAATCCCCCAAAATATATATTTATATTTGTGGTTGTAATGTGAGAAAAGGTGGAGAAGTTCAAAGGGTAGGAATACTTTTGCAAAAATTAAAGCCTTCAAATGCACACGTTCTTAAGATGCATTCACACTGAATGTGATTCGTAAGGCCAATTCGCGTGGCCCGCCCCTTTCTCGCTGCGTGGCCAAGAATATGTTCCCCTAGCTCACCGCTTTGTATGCGTGTGTGAGGAGATAGCAGCTAATGTTTGTAGCCTTATTGTTACATGGAGCTAGCAGCTAATGTTTGTAGCCTTATTGCTACATGGAGCCAGCAGCTAATGTTTGTAGCCTTATTGTTACATGGAGCTAGCAGCTAATGTTTGTAGCCTTATTGTTACATGGAGCTAGCAGCTAATGTCTTTGGCCTGATTGTTACGTGGAGCCAGCAGCTAATGTTTGTAGCCTTATTGCTACATGGAGCCAGCAGCTAATGTTTGTAGCCTTATTGTTACATGGAGCCAGCAGCTAATGTTTGTAGCCTTATTGTTACATGGAGCTAGCAGCTAATGTCTTTGGCCTGATTGTTACGTGGAGCCAGCAGCTAATGTTTGTAGCCTTATTGTTACATGGAGCTAGCAGCTAATGTCTTTGGCCTGATTGTTACGTGGAGCTAGCAGCTAATGTTTGTAGCCTTATTGCTACATGGAGCTAGCAGCTAATGTTTTTAACCTGATTGCTACATGGAGCCAGCAGTTAATGTTTGTAGCCTTATTGCTACATGGAGCTAGCAGCAAATGTTTTTAGCCTGATTGCTACATGGAGCCAGCAGCCAATGTTTGTAGCCTGATTGTTACATGGAGCTAGCAGCAAATGTTTTTAGCCTGATTGCTACATGGAGCCAGCAGCTAATGTTTTTAGCCTGATTGCTACATGGAGCCAGCAGCTAATGTTTTTAGCGTGATTGCTACATGGAGCCAGCAGCTAATGTTTTTAGCCTGATTGTTACATGGAGCTAGCAGCAAATGTTTTTAGCCTGATTGCTACATGGAGCCAGCAGCCAATGTTTGTAGCCTGATTGTTACATGGAGCTAGCAGCAAATGTTTTTAGCCTGATTGCTACATGGAGCCAGCAGCTAATGTTTTTAGCCTGATTGCTACATGGAGCCAGCAGCTAATGTTTTTAGCGTGATTGCTACATGGAGCCAGCAGCTAATGTTTTTAGCCTGATTGTTACATGGAGCCAGCAGCTAATGTTTTTAGCGTGATTGCTACATGGAGCCAGCAGCTAATGTTTTTAGCCTGATTGTTACATGGAGCCAGCAGCTAATGTTTGTAGCCTTATTGCTACATGGAGCCAGCAGCTAATGTTTGTAGCCTTATTGCTACATGGAGCCAGCAACTAATGTTTTTAGCCTGATTGCTACATGGAGCCAGCAGCCAATGTTTGTAGCCTGATTGCTACATGGAGCCAGCAGCTAATGTTTTTAGCCTGATTGTTACATGGAGCCAGCAGCTAATGTTTTTAGCCTGATTGCTACATGGAGCCAGCAGCTAATGTTTTTAGCCTGATTGCTACATGGAGCCAGCAGCCAATGTTTGTAGCCTGATTGCTACATGACGCTAGCAGCTAATGTTTGTAGCTTGATTGCTACATGACGCTAGCAGCTAATGTTTGTAGCTTGATTGCTACACGAAGCTGCATCTGTTTATCTTATTTACAATACATGGTGACACAGATGATGTTTAGATATCAGGTTTACTTATTTCAAAGAGTTCTACAAAAACATCAGTGATCACGTCTCCATGGTTGGGTTCATAAGAACATTTAGTCTCTCTTTAGCTCCAGTGAGTTTCTCTCCTGCTGCTGTGTCTGATTGATGGTCGCTTCTGCTGTGTTTCTGTCTCTCCCTGACAGAGTTCAAATGCTTATGGTCTCGCATTAAAATGAGAGGACAAAAATAACAACTAGAATAAAATGAGGGGACCTTTTTTATTGTTGTCTCAGTGAAAATAGAGAAACATTCTAAAGTCCTGGAGGCCTGAGCAGACTGCATTCTCATCCAGCAGTGGTCCTCTATCTGACCGTGAGCTCCTCTACCGGGAGCCGGCATAGTGAACGTGTTCACTACAGCTCCACACTGAAAAAATTAGCTATCTTAAAATGAGGAAAAATGACTTACTTTGGAGGATTCAGACTAAAACAAGTGAAATTATCTGCCACCGCAGTAAGTTTATTTACCTTGATAAAATTTCTTAAAACAAGAAAAAAAGATTTTTTAAATCTAAACACTAAACAAGTGAGAAATAGGTCCTGTAACAGACTCTCTAGCGTGAACCCGCCTTTGCCCAACAATAACCGGGACGGGATCTGGAAACCCCGCTGCCCAGAAAGGGATACAGCGGGTTAAGAAAATGAAGGAAAGTTCAGGAGAACTAAGCATCGATCCACCATATTGGATGTTTTCTCCCCGCTGTCACTGAAAATGTGACGTGCCCGAAGTTGAGTTGAAGTTGATTGGTTGACGAGAGTCAACCACCTCCCCAGAACTCAGATTTTTTTTAAACTCTGGCCAGCCGCTGCGGACGCTCAATTCGTGCCGCAGAAACTCAATTCGCATTTAAACCATTGACTTTACAATCAATCAATCAATCAATAAACCCAAGCAAAAAGAAAGTAGTAAAACGTAGTAAATTAAACGTCAGAGTACCTGGCTGCAGGTAAAACATCAGCTGTAATGGTGAATAAACCCGATGGAGCCAATGGACGTCCTAAACAGAACTTGTTTTTTATCTAAAGGACAGGACTCGTGATCTCTAAAATGGAAGAAGTACTTTTATACTAATACTTTTTTGTTTATGTCATTATCAATATCTTTTGTTGAACTTTGATTTTATTCTTCTTATTATTTAACCCTTTGGAACTGACGGACGCCCTCAGGCGTCCTGCCGTGCAGCTGTGAGATCCTCATAATAAAAGTGTCTGAAATGAACTTCAACTTTGTTCTGTGATGAACATTTTATGTAAAAAACACTGCATTTGTTTGTAGTTTTTTGTACAAGAGAGAACTTTTATTTGAACAAATAAGGCAGAAGATGAACGTCGATCTCTGACCCCTGCAGCTCAGAGCAGAGTTCCCGCTGTGGGGGCGGAGCTGAAGCTGTCTGCTACTAGAAATCCAACAAAGAGGAACCGATCATGATTTTATTTTGTGATGGAGGCTGACAGGAATTTTCTAGAACAACCTGAATCAATGTTGACTAAAAACTCTGCGGTTCACCACAAAAGTCCCGCCCACCACCGTTACGGGAGCGAGCAGTTCTAGTAGACAAATCGTGTCTCATTCGTTCATTCGTTTTTTCAATTTAAAATCAAAAACGAAAAAATGAAAAACCGATCATTTTTCATTTTTTCGTCTCAAAATCAAAATGGGAAAAAACGAATCATTTTTTCGTTTTCCGATTTGTGTCTTAAATCGAAAATAGAGCAAACAGAAAAACGAGCGTTCAGTTTCGTTTTTCGCAATTTCGTCTGGAAAGTCTGGGTAAACCGGAAGTAGTTTTTTTAAAAGTGCTTTATTGAGGACATACAATGCGAGCTGCGGTTACTAATATGGCAAAATTTAGAAGAATACTCTGGTTTAGTGACAGAGTGCTTTCAGAAAAGTCAAACGCAGGCAGAGATTTCAGAAATGTCTGTGAGAAGATTCTGTTTGAAGCTCCAGCTCCGGAGAAAAAGACATGATGGACGGACAACTTGAAGTTGCATCAGCCATAGATAAGGTAAGAATGACCCTTAAAAGTATATTTATTTTATGAATAATACACAATGTAATTCTGGGGGGTTTACTGTATCTGCATTTACCTATGTAATATTGCACAGTCATGTGCAAAATATTATATATTACAATAAATAAATAAAATTGTATTTAAATAGCAAATCAAAGAGTCAGATACTTAGAACAGAACATTTTAGATTGTAGGCAGAGGAATACTATCATGTTTGACCCAAAGAATGTATTTGAATCAGGTTTTGGTGTTTTGACCCCTCTTTAATGCTTTTCTAGTATAGCCTGGTTTCTCTTCATTTTGCTGAGCTTGTTTCCTGAATAAAAGACCAACTACAGCTGCTGGGTTTTCTTTTTCCAGGGATTTCAGTGGAGCTGGGAGTCCAGTGCAGAGGAAGCTGCAAACATGCATGAGCAGGAGCTGGGGTCTGTTACCGAGGTACCTTCATCTGCAGAGGATCCTTTCTCAGAGCACGGCAGATATGATGCTGAGCAGAAACGTGGACAGACTTTCCCTGACACAACTCTTTCTGATACAGAATTTAACCACAAACAGACTTTTTCCAGATGCATTTCTTCATCTAATAAATGTTACTGACAGACATGCTGAGTAAATGCTGATTATAAATGTAATATTTGAATGCATATAGAAGCCACAAAACAAAACCCTTAACTGTCTCTTTGTTTCTGTTGTTGAAAAACATATAAATGTTAAGTTAATAATAAATATTCTGCTCTGCTATGAAACCATGTTGTTTATTTTTATATCCATTATAACACTCATGTCAGCATTCAGTTTTACCAGCAAGAAAAGACATTTCTAAACAGCTTTGAAAATGTCAACATTGACTGTTTTAATAAAGCTTTTAACTTCAAATGGTAAACATGGAGCCAGTAAACACCAACTCCTAAATAAAACAAGTCCAATATGATGCAGTCCTTTTGGATTAAAAAAATGTAAAGATTAGAGTCAAATAATTAATGATTGTATTGCATATAAATCAGTGAAATCCATCATAGTGATTTGTCTGTATGCTATATACCATGGTGAAATTACTTTAGTCTTCTTTTTTATTCCCTTGTAGAGATGCCCTCTGTTCTTCTGGTTCTGCACAAACTTTTCTGGAACTTTGCTTCTAGAAACTTGACCTGCAGAAATCACACATTTTAACTCAACATCATATTTGATGTTTTACTGGAGTTTACTGTAGGTGTCAGTTTATGTCGATTCTCAAATGTCATTTTCAATGTATTTTAATGTTTTTTCACATTAACTTGTTTACTGATTTAAATGTTACATATATTTTTAGCAACACAGATCCCATATAATTACTGTATGAATCACAGAATCATCCAGGCTGGCTGGGGCCGTTTCTAGCCTTGTGGGGGCCCTAGAGTAGATGCTGGTTAAGGGCCTCCATTTTGTAAACTGCAGTGAAGAGATTCCTAACCCCTTTGGTCTAATAAGACAGCTCTATGTAAAGAAAAACAAAAAAAACAAACAAAAAAAACACTATAAATGACTACAAGGGGGGGAGGGGGACACACATCCTTTTTATCTTAATAATTAGAAGAGATTCAATAAACTAACAATTGTATTTAAAACAACACATGTACACTTAAAATAATGCTTGACTATCGTAGTCTCACACTTTTAATACCCAATAATAACAGTATTTATTGTAACAGTCACAGTGCTTTGTCCTCAAAATGTCGGCTTTCTGGCTTTTTCTATTGGCAAAGTCCTCAAGCTAAGTCTGGTTTATCTTTTCTTCACTAGATCTTTAAAAAAGTGATGCTAAAAGCTTCAATAATCTCCTTTTTAGGAGGAAGGGAAATAATCTGAATTGTCTCTGACGACTTCATCAGTCCTGAATAAATGAGAGAATAAATTAGCCAGTCATCTGCATCTACAGGTTTAGTTAAAACAGGCCAGTATCCATGTACATTTGCAGATGATACCTTTATGCCAGAGAGGTCCTCAGAAACCTGATGGTTCTGGAGCTTCTTGGTCAGGATGTTCCTCAGATCCCTCTGGCTCAATGTCTTATCTCTGAATATTTTAGAATAGCTCCTGCAGAGACAAAGCTCATTAGATTATTGGAAAAAATACATCATGAGTGCATATTCCTATTTTATTATTGGTGATGTTGCAGTAATGCAAAAAAAAATTCACATTATTTAGTTTTAATCTATTTTAGGAGTTTTTTTTAAAACAAAAGTTTAAACACAGCACTGATTACAATCAAAATAATTAAGATAAATGATCCACTGCAAACAAAAACCATTATTAGAATATTTCCAGAATAATTCTGTGAATTTTTAAAATAAGAAGAAAACTTTCACTGAATCATTGCTCTGTCATTGCTAAACATCACAACATTATGTCATGTTAGAATCTGAAGAAATGGCTCTGGATACTTCCTGGATTTTCTCTGCTGCAGCTGTTGTGAAAAAATAGTTTCCCCTGCCAGAATTTCTATCCATATTTCTGACAATAATTATTACTTGTCGGTTGAAAAATGATTCCACAACAACAGTTTCTTATATATTTCACGATTCTTATCCTAAATTAATCAAACAAAGCTCTGTTTGTGTCACTGATCCCTGGAACTACACCGGTGTCTGACGCTAGCTCTAGCTAGCTAGCAGCACATTCCACACTTTGGAGACGCTACAGCTACGTTACTGACTTATGTAATTCAAAAAAGATGAGACACAACTGATTATTGCATTGTATTGTATTTACAGTCAATATTTTGATATATATAATTACATAAGGGGTTTAATAAACTCCAGAAATAGCTACATGTAAAATCTGAGGTTTTAATTCTCCTTATGATGAAGTTGATGAACATGTAACGTTTCCCTTTGTTGAAAGACAACTGATAGCACGAGCAGTGGGTCAACTTTCAAAATAAAACTCCATGCAAACTACTTCCGGTTGACCAAGACTTTCAAGGCGAAATTGTGAACGCTCGTTATTCCGTTTGCTCCATTTTCCATTTAAGACTCATATCAGTCAATTTTGAGACGAAAAAATGACGTTTTTTTTTCATTTTTTCGTTTTTGATTTTAAATTGAAAAAACGAATGAACGAACGATACACGGATTTAGACAGACACGCCTCTACCTGTGAACACAATCCAGCCGAGCAGAACACCTGAAATCCAGCTGGATCGAACGTCTCAAAAAACCTCTTTCCTTATTTTTCACAAACACAACAAGTAAAACTTATTTTTAAAAAACAGAGTTTCATTAGTAAAATTAAAAGTTGAGAAGTTCTTGCGTGAAAATGGAAACAGCTTAATTCTTTAGCTAAGATAAGCTAACATTAACATGGACTTTTGAATCATTCAGATAACCTTTAGGTAAAATACAACTTCTGTTTTTGACATCCATCAGCTCTATCAGTATGGAGAGAAATAATTATCACTCCGATTTGTGCTCGCGTCATTTTGATTTGTGAGTAACTTTAGACTTGTGTGTGCATAATTCTTGATTTGTAATTCATAAAATATATTTTTATGCATGAGTAAAAAAAATTAGAAAATTCAAAATATAATGTACACATGCACAACTTAAAATTACAACAGCTTGAAACTAACTACACGCACAAATCTTTAAAAAATATGCACGAATCACTTCGTACGCACACACAAAACCGCATTTAGACGCAAATCTGATGTGAGACTCTTCACATCTCCCAGATTCATGTGTAAGTGATGCGTTAAAATGCTGCTGGAATGCTGGGTCACCAGAGTTTTCTGATCAGCCGCTCTGAACTTCTATTGTGAATAAGATCTGGTTTCTTAAACAGATGTGCCGCTGATTAATATAAAAAGATCTAAATATGGGTTTTTGTAACACTTTTCCCATTAAAAATAAAAACAATATTTTCCAGAATTGAACATTTCATCTCTGCAGCCCCTCCTCCGACAGCGCCTCAGAAACGGGGCTCTTTCCCGAGCAGGTAACCCTCCCCGCTCTGGTCTGGTCTCACGGTGGAGGTTCTCCACGGCAAACGTGAACCCACAGAGCCGGTATGGTTGATCAGCCCACCGGCCCGATCAGATCTGCGTCTTTATAGAATGGTCCGGCGGGCAGCGGCACCTGCTGTCCCCGTGACTGGTGACCAGCGGTCGGTAAATGTTGTAATGTGAAGAAAAAGCACGCACATGCACGCTCTCACACACACAAGATTTAATTTGAGAAAGAAAACAACTTGCAAGACTGTGTTGAAAAACTCTTTACTTGTAGGTTGAGTTTTTGTATACAAGAGTTTCACGCAGGGCTCTGGGAGTCTCAGTCATTCTGACTTCTGTCACGCTCCAAAACGAACTTGTGGGGAGGCGGGGGCGCTCTCCTCAGAGATCAACCAATCAGAGGACGAGAGATCCAGACGCTCTTTCTTTCTCAGCCGTGGCCACCAAGCTGCGGTAAGTTACTTCAAAGTACTAGTTTGACGCGTCTCTTTACTGTTTTTAAGGAGTAAATGTACTTTTACCAACAGTGCATATTGTAAATTCTCCACGTTAAGTGATTATACGCTGAACCTTTTATGAAAGACAAAGATAGTTAGTTTGAACACGGTCAAGCTAGTGCGTTAGCATAGCGCTAACACAAGTCAATGGTTAATGGTGGAGGTTTTTATTCCCTGTGATGGTGTTAAAATGTTTATTGTACTAACAGATGGTCAACAGAACCCCTGTTCTTAGCTGAGTCATTTATTAACAGAACCAATGTAGTATAATAAGTGTTAGCCGCGGGAACCGGCTGTTACGTGAACCTCCCTCTGACCGGCGTGGTGAATTCGACCATAGCTGGTCGATAAACGGGATGAACACTCCTACGTATATTTGTAACAGCAGCACATTGTCTGAGGAAGAAAGGACGACCACGGAGAAGGACGCTCTGTACACTTAAGTACATATGTTCTTCACCTGAAAATGTTTAGCTCCTGCTCTAAATACTACAAGGCCCCCCTTTCGTCTACATTAAAGACTACATTTAAAATGGAATATTTCCAAAAAAAAAAAAAAAAGCTTTAAACAATGTGGATTTGCAACAATGTTTAGTCATTTAAAAGTTTTGAAGAAAACTATGATGGGAAATGTCTGAAACTTGTAAATAGTTCTGAGTGATGTCATTGAAATTTTGACTAAATGCTGGGACTGGGATTTTCGATATGCATTGTGTGTGTGTGCTTTTTCTTCACATTATAACATTTTTATACACAAGTTAAAATTTTTGTCAGGCAAGTTCCCACATTATATTCCACAAGAACACATTTATTTTCACATGTTCTTCTTTTTCCTGCAACTTGACCTTCAGTTTCACATGTGTGTGTGATTTAAACTTGAGTGTGTGTGATTCAAGCTTGTGTGTGTGTGTGTGATTCAAGCTTGTGTGTTTTGTCACATATTTACCTTTATACACATGGAATTGTGTTTTGGATCGTTGTCATATTGAAATGTCTAAGTGCGTTCCATGTGCAGCCTCCGAGGTGAAGAGTGAGTTTAAGAGTTTTCCTCCAGTGTCTTCTGATAACGTGCTGCATTCATCTCTACATCAATTTTGACCAAGTTTCTTTTACCTTGGTAGCTCATATATCCCCAAGCCATCAGGGATCCGCCTCCGTGTTTCACAGTAGGAATATTATTATATTCTTCATAGGCCTTGTTGACTCCTCTTCAAATTTCAAAAATTCCATCTTGGTCTCATCACTCCAAATGACTTTGGTCAAGAAGTTTGGAGGTTTGTGTCTGTGCTGTTTATCGTATTGTAAATGAGTTATTTTGTGGCATTTGCGTAAAAAAGATTTCTTCTGTTGGCTCGCCTATTCAGCCATTTTTCTTCAGGTGTCTCCTTATTGAACATCTTAAAACATCCAAACCACAGTTTTTCAGAGTGCTGGATCACAGTCACACAGTCACAGTCGCAAGTCATTTGCGGGTTTTTCTTTGCATTCCTAACAATTTTGCGGCAGTCGTGGCAGAAGTTTTTGTGACTGTGGAATCCTCACTTTCCATTTCTTGATCAAAGTTTGAACACTGCTGACTGGCATTTTCGGTTCCTTTGGCGTCTTCTTTTATCCTTTCCCTGTTTTGTACAGTTCAGTTACCTTTTCCCATAGATCTTTTGACAATGCTTTAGATTTCCCCATGACTCCGGATCCAGAAGTGTCAGTGCAGCACTGGGTGAAGAATGCAGGGTCTATTGGGAGCCCAGAAACTCCAAGACCTTTAGTGCATAAGCATTAATTAGAAATTAGTCAAAAGTGAGAATACTTTCCTTTAGTCGTTGTAGCGGAGATAACTTGGGTTTGGCGGGCTGTAGGCACTGGAACGTGTTTGCCACCGTTACTACCCTGGAGTGTCGGCCAGAACACCACTTCACGGCCCGGTGGATATCCGCAGATTACACAGCCGGTTAATTGAGTCGGGGTGGGGCTATGTGGAGGTAGTGAGGAGGTGGAGGTGGATTGTAGAGGCAATGAAGAGGCAGGAGTTGCTCTTTAACCGCTTATATTAAATAGAGATGCAGGTGGATAAACTCCAGAACAAAGGGGTGGGTGTGTGGGTGTGTGTGGTCCCTGTAAATAACAGAAGGAACCAAGACTAAATATACTTATACATACATACAAACATTACAGGCTGAGCTTTAAGCTGGAACTGAAAGGGTTACATATACATGTCAATATGGTCAGGAGTAAACATAAACACAACTTAAAGTGTGCATGGAAGTCAACATGTTACACAGGTAAACTAAATAAATAACTAAACTAACTTTACTAGCAACTCACTTTGGTCATGAACGCACACTGCCGGGAAGTTAATGGCAAACTCTCAGCCGGTCTGAATCTCCGTCACTCGTCCTCTGCAGCTCACCACCGCGTGTGTGGTGCGCGCGCAGGCTCCCTCTAGAGGGTACTTCACTGACCGACAGGAATGTAGGAATTCTGAACGCCAGAGGCACAGAACAGTACGGGGCCTTTTGTACAGCCGCCCCCAAATGTATGAAGTACATTTGAACAAACAAAAGGCTAACAAATCACACATAACCCGTCAACTTAAGACAACTGTCCATGTTCTTCAGCTGGAAGAGCTGGCAAAATGACCAGTCTCGCAACTGGTCGTGTAAAGGTCCTGTCGTTTACCCTGACGTCTGCTGACCTGATGCATCCATCCTGACTGGGGTGGACCCTGGTGATCCGCCCAATAAGCCAGGAAGCCCGAGGCAACTGTGGGTCCACAATCATTGCGACTGAACCTTCAGTGACATCCACTGAGGTTGACTGCCACTTCTGGCGGGACTGCAGACTTGGCAGGTACAGACGGATGAACCGGGACCAGAAGTGATCCGCGAGCACCTGGGAGTGCTTCCACCTACGACGGGTCAATAGCTCCTCTTTATGATAAACCACCTGGGGTAGTGATCCATCCGGCCGCCCCATCAACAGGCAATTTGGGGTCACAGGGTCAGGATCACGGATATCAGATGGCACATATCCTAGTGGTTTGGAATTAAGAATAGCTTCCACTTCAAGGAGAACGGTGCGAAGAACTTCCTCTTGGAGGGGTTGGGCCCCGGCTGTGGTGTAGAGAGCCGTCTTGACCGATCTGATCTCCCGTTCCCACACTCCTCCAAAATGAGGAGCAGCCGGGGGGTTGAAGTGGAAGAGAATCTTCTGCGGGGCTAGAAGCCTCTGCAGCTCTGAGTTCATTGATGAGAACGCTTCTCTAATTTCTCTTTCGCCGCCCCTAAAGTTTGTCCCTTGATCAGAGTACAGCTCGGCGGGAGTTCCTCTTCTAGCAATGAATCTCCGGAGCGCCATCAGGAAGGAGTCAGTATCCATCGAGGTTAGAACATCCAGATGGACCGCTCTGACGGTAAGGCACTTAAACATTATGCCCCACCTCTTCTCCACCCGCCGTCCTATTTTGACCTCAAAGGGTCCAAAGCAGTCCATGCCTGTAGAATAAAATGCGGGCTTAAAAAGGCGGAGCCGGGCAATCGGCAGGTTTGGAACTCTAGGTTGACATCTCCATCGTTGACATTCAGGGCAGGTCCTTTGGAAGCGGCGAACGGCTTCCCGACCTCTCAGTATCCAATATGCACGCCGGATCTCTGCGAAGACTCTCTCAGGCCCCGGATGCCGCAACCTACTGTCATAGTCCTGGATGAGCAGACGAGTGGTTGGGTGTGCCGGGTCTAAAACTAAAGGATGGAGGTTATTGTAGTCTAAATCTTCGGTACGACGGAGACGACCACCCACTCTGATGACTTTGTTCGTTTTGTCGAACTCTGGAGATAAGGCTAAGAGACGACTGCGGCGAGGGATAGGCTTATCAGCCTCAAGAAGACGGTACTCTTCGGGGAAACTGTCCTGCTGAGCTCTTCTCAGCACAATAGTCTCTGCCTGCAGGTAGTCCTCTGCTGATGGTGTTCTACCTCCAGCGTCCACTTCATGTACCTGTTGAACTGTAACCTCCAGCAACTGTGGCCAGGTGTTGCACTCTGAGACGCTTTGATTTACTGGCTCTCCTCCCCTAGAAATTCCACAGAAGACCTCCTTCCGTAGCTCTGAGGGCTCAGGAGGTTCTCTCAGGGTGCAGGTTGGATCTGTAGGCCACTGGTTTGGATCTAGCAACAGGAAGGATGGGCCTTGACTCCATCTGTTAGGTCGTGTTAGCTCCTTCAGTGACTTGCCCCTTGTGATGTCATCAGCTGGGTTTTGTGCGGAGTCGACATAACGCCAGGTATGATGGTGGGTCAGATCCTGAATCTCAGCAACCCGGGTGCCGACAAAAACTTTGAAACGGCAGGACTCTGAGTTTAGCCAGGTGAGCACCGTTGATGAGTCAGACCACAGTACTGTTTGGCTTATGTCCAACGTCAGCTCCTCTTCTAGGAGTCGGGAGAGATGAGCTCCAGTGAGGGCAGCACACAATTCAAGTCGAGGCATGGACAGCACACGCTTTGGTGCAACTCTGGAGCGAGCCACCAGAAACGCCTGATACGCAGTGCCTTCAACGGTCACAACTCTCATGTAGGCTACTGCACCGTAGGCCTTTTCTGATGCATCACAGAATATGTGAATCTCTCGATCTCGGACAGTGGTAGTGAGAGACTTTGGTATGTATGGGCGGGGTAGACAGACTTGAGGAAGGAACTGCAACTCATCTTCCCAAGTTCTCCACTGTTGGAGTATGCCAGAGGGCAACTGGGGGTCATCCCAGCCTCTATGGTGGTCCCAGAGACTCCTTACCAGCATCTAAGCCCTGGTGGTGTAGGGCAAGATAAAGCCCAGGGGATCATATTGGCTGGCCAGCACCTTATAGATGTTCCGCATGGTGGGAGCGCTGTAACTAACAGGGCGGTGCTTGTATCCTAAGGTGTCAGTGGAACAGTGCCAACTTAACCCCAGGGTTGACTCCGAAGTATCAGCCCGATCATGAGCAAGCCAAAGTTCAACACCAGCTGATCTGAGATCTTCGGGAAGGTGGCCAATGGCACCCGGCTCATTACTCGCCCACTGACGAAGGACAAATCCAGCCGGAGTTAGGAGGGCTCTCAGCCTGTCCACAAGATCACGGGCCTCTTTGGGGGTCTCTACACTTTGCAGACAGTTATCCACATAGAAGCACAGACTGGGGTAGCTGGTCGTCAGCTTGACTGTGATCCCTTGTGTGGCGTTGCAAAGCGAAGGTTGCACAACATGGGCTACAGGTTGTGCCAAAAGGGAGAACCTGCCATTCATAGGTGGTAACAGGTTCATCTGAGTGCATGTTCCGCCACACAAAGCGCAGGAGAGGGCGGTCCTCAGGTATGAGACGGATCTGGTGGAACATGCTCTTTATATCCCCACTAACTGCCACTGCCCGCTCCCTGAACCTAAGCAGAACCCCTAACAGGGATGCCCCTAAGGTGGGACCAGGCAAGAGGTGTTCATTAAGAGTTTGACCCTGGTACTGGAATGAACAGTTGAATACAAGACGATGCTTGCCATTGTGGCTCACCAGATGGTGCGGAATGTACCAGGACTCCTCGGTGTGGTTCACCTCTGAGGGGGTTAACTTTACTACTGACCCAGCTTGGATTAGCTTCTCTATCTCCGTGCAGTAGATCCTTGCCTTCTCTGGATCTTTTGTACAGTCGTCATTCAAACCTTTTTGTACCAGCTTGTGTGCATGTTTTCAGCAAAAAGTTGTCAGGGCATGTAAACTTTTGGACAGGGTCATTTGGGAAGTTTCTGCTGTCATTATGATTTAAAAAAGGTAAAGAGAATTTTTTGACAGTAAATGGCATCACCCAACCACTAACTACGAGTGGAAAAGGTTTTTGTGTTATCATTCATATTTGTTGAAAAATGGCCAAGAAATCATAATTTCTACCAGGGTACGTCAACTTATGAGCACAACTGGAGCAGTGGAAACACTGTCAGAGCTTCTTCATCAATTCCTCAGAGAACTTGGGCTTTTAAATATTTTCTTTACAGCTTTGATCAAAGGCAAATTCTTGTTGCAGATGCTGCAGAAGCAGTAATGAGCCAATGGGAGGGTTTCTAGTACAAGTCTAGATGGAAATAGACTATTTCTTTCATGCATACTTTTGTTTACCTTAACTGTTTCTGTCAACGAGTTTATTCCAAACTTTTTGCAGGCTGGGATAATCTAAATATAGCACAAATATTTCTTGCATTAAAGAAACATCCTCTTGGTATCAAAATCAGGTGTTCTGACAGACATTTGCATGTCACCAAGTTCACCTGAGACACAAAGAATCTCAAGCTGTCATTTTGATTGTTGATATGAGATGTGGGATTTAATGATATTGTTCTTTTCTTTTGCATTCAAAGTTTTTACATTGGCTGAATAGTTTATCTGGGCTTACAGCAAGACTGTTTTGTTGAGAATATGTTTACATTTCATACCTTTTTAAATATTTGGAGCCAACATCCTGTCATGACATCTCTTGATTAAACTTCATTTATTGTAAATCTTGTCCAAAAATTCTACCAAAAGGTAGGAAATGTATTTAAACATGACAGATTTTGAACCATGATTTTAAATTCCTTATAATGTAAAATTATTTTTCAGAAGCCATGTTGTTGTTTGCCATTGAATATACAGTGAGTACGGAAAGTATTCAGACCCCTTAAATTTGTCACTCTTTTTATGCAGCCATTTGCTACATCATTTCAGTCTATTTTTTCCTCATTAATGTACACACAGTACCCCATATTGACAAAAAAACACAGAATTTTTGACATTTTTGTGAAATATCACATGGTTCCAAGTATTCAGACCCTTTGCTCAGTATTTAGTAGCAGCTCCCTTTGCAGTCATGAGTCTTTTTGGGAAAGATGCAGCAAGTTTTTCACTCCTGGATTTGGGATCCTCTGTCATTCCTCCTTGCAGATCCTCTCCAGTTCTGTCAGGTTGGATGGTGAACGTTGGTGAACAGCCATTTTCAGGTCTCTCCAGAGATGCTCCATTGGGTTTAAGTCATGGCTCTGGCTGGAACATTCAAGAACAGTCACAGAGTTGTTGTGAATCCACTCCTTGGTTATTTTAGCTGTGTGTTTAGGGTCATTGTCTTGCTGGAAGGTGAACCTTCCCCGATAGATCAGTTTTTGCCAGAGCGCCAGCTCTAGGAAGGGTTCTGGTCGTCCTGAACATCTTCTATTTAAGGATTATGGAGGCCACTGTGCTCTTAGGAACCTTTAGTGCAGCAGATATTTTTGTAACCTTGTCCAGATCTGTGTCTTCTACAATTCTGTGTCTGAGCTCTTCAGGCAGTTCCTTTGACCTCATGATTCTCATTTGCTCTGACATCACTGTGAGCTGGAAGGTCTTATATAGACAGATGTGTGGCTTTACTGATCAGGTCCAATCAGTAGAATCAAACACAGCTGGACTCAAATGAAGGTGTAGAACCATCTCAAGGATGGTTAGAAGAAATGGACAGAACCTGAGTTCAATCTATGAATGTCACAGCAAAGGGTCTGAATACTTAGAGGACCATGTGATATTTCAGTTTTTCTTTTTGAAGAAATCTACAATAATTCTGTGTTTTTTTTGTCTATATGAGGTGCTGTGTGTACATCAATGAGAAAAAAAGAACTTAAATGATTATAGCAAACTGCTGCAATAAAACCAAAAAGTGACAAATCTAAGGGGGTCTGAATACTTTCCGTACCCACTGTATATTCTGGTTTCATTAATAGTAATCAGGTCTTTTCAGGGGTGCAGAAGTTGGAGCTTCACTAATGCAACTCTTGTAAAGACTTCATTCAGGAACTTTTTTCTGTTTGACTTGAAAACACCTGAGGTGGACTGGACATGGCATTGCTGTTGGAATGCAAATGATGAAAGCAGAACATTTTGGGCTTGCTTGATGTGCTTTCCTTGCAGGCATAACTTGGTTTCAAGTATTTATAGCAAGTTAAGTGGCTATCAAACAAAAAGGCAAGTTGTGTGAGTCAAAGGCTATGATTTACATATGGACGGAAAGATCTTCTCAATCCAATAAGACCATTTAAAAGAAAAAAAGTATTAAAAAGAGATTTATTTTCTAGTTGTCAACAGTAAACTGTTGTTTCTGTTCAAGGACACTCCCACACAAAATCCTGCCCTTCAGTGATTTGTTCCTGTTTAGAAGTATGCATTATGTGCTGTGCTGCAGTGTTCCAGTGTGCTGAATAAAACACAAGAGTTGGCAGACTAAAACCTAAAGATACTTTTAGATCAGGGGTCCCCAAACGTTTTCTTGTGAGGGCCACATAACTGTTGTCTTCTCTGATGAGGGGCCGGGGTCAGTTTGTCAGCTAACAGAAACAGTGTAACAATCAGAGGGTGTGCCTAAACGTAAACGTTGATGTTTTTTCCAGAAAACCACACATTTTAAAATATTTTAAAAATCTCTTCCTGTAATCTTAACAGAAAAAATAAACTAAAACATTTCAAAAATGAAACCAATAAATAGTCTGTCCTCTCCCGTGATCATCCTTTTGAGACTTGGAGGGCTGCAGCTCCTCACACATTTAACAGTTTGTGACAACTTCATAATCGTGATGAAAATTCTGGCTCTTCTTAGCCATCCATCTCTTTTAAACTTTTGCACAAAATGAATAATAATAATAAAAAAAGTTTTACCGTATATCTTCCAACAATGGCCGGTCTCTAATAGAAGCTGGTCTCCAATAAAAGCAGGTCTGACAGGTGTTAGTTGTAATAGACTCCGGTCCCTAACAGTGGCCGGGCTCCTTTAAGGACCCCCCCCCCTGCAGTGTACTGAGGCAGGCAGAGGGTGAGGTCTGGGCGTCTGAAGCATTCAGCCAGTGTAGCATGGATCACAACATTTTGGCTCATTCCATTTTGTTTAAGCTTTTGGAATATACCACAGAACATTGTGGTGAGGAATCTGAACCACATTTTGAGATGAATCCTAAACATAGAGAATGGTGCAAGCAGATGGAGGAAGAAACAAAGACGGCTGCAGAAAGAAAAGGAGCAAACTGATTTCCTGGTGTTTAAAGTGGATTAACTCGTAGTTCTCCTGAACTTCATTCATTTTCTTACCCCCTGGATCCCTTCGGGGCAGCGAGATTTCTGGATCCGTCCAGTTTGCTGCTTTTGGACTAAGGCGGTACACTTTAGAGCTGGAGCTTGCCATGCCGCCGGGGAGGAGCTGGCAGCCAGACAGAGAGCCGGCACAGGATGGGAAAGCAGTCTGCTCGGGCCTCCTGAACTTTAGTTTCATTGAGACAGAAATAAAAAGCACCCTCACTTTATTCTTGTTTATATTCTTGCCCTTTCAGGTTAAAGCAGGACAGAAAGCCGTCAAACCCCGTAAGAGAGAAAAGAAACACCGGGAAGCAGCCGTTCTGACACAGTGGAGAGAAGCTCTCTGTAGCTTGTAGGAGATTCTAAATGTTTTCATAAACCCCAATCATTAAGGCATGATCACGGATGTTTTTGTAGAGCGTTTCAAAATAAATCAACCTGATCTCTTAACAAAATCCGTGTCTTTCATGCAGTAAATGAGATAAACACAGAGATTGCTCTGTGTAGCCAACAGGCTAAAAACATTAGCTGAAGTTGTCATTCAGTTTTTAGCTTCTGTGTCATTGGTTAAAGGTAAAGTTAAGGGAAATTGTATCTCACATTTCAATTTCACATTTTTACCCTCTGAGCAACCGAGCCTGTTTTCCATTTTTCAGGAACTTTTCTGACTTCACATTGTCTGAAAATGTTTTCTATGTTAAGAAATTTATGCAGTACTTTTGCTGCTGGATATCCCAATGATCCATAGAGCAATTGGAGGTTGATATCCTAGCTGTCTGAGGAAGATGTATTCTTAAAGTTAGAACTAGGGAATTTCTGATTTATCTGGTCGTTTTGAAGCTGCTTACAGAGCGGGCTGTTGGAGCTTAATGGAAACGCACGGCAGGCGGTAAAGACTGAGACAGAGAGACAGTTGCAGCTCAAATAAAAGCTCTTGCCTTACTTGTCCAACAGAACAGAGTGCTTGCAGTCTTTAAATGTGTATGGAAAATGAATAACATCTTGGAGAAACTATTTCAGATTGCCCAAGATTTTTGGCCATGAAAGCTGCTTTTCACTGACAGGTAAAATTATTACAATGAAAACGTTAAAATTATTATCCTATTGGAATTCCCTCTAACTGAGGGGCCGTACCTTGATGCTTCCAAAGGTTTTGGGTCCATATACATTTATGTATGCATTTCCATGTCAAAAAATGTTCTTGAAGGGACACGCTTATGACATACTGTTGGTCTACAGTCTCACATTAGGATTAATGCCTATCTGTGTCAGTCATGGAGAAAAACAAAGTACTCACGTGGACAAAATTGTTGAGGCTCAGTCATGTTTTGGGGCTGCTTTGCTGCATCTGGCACAGGGTGTCTTGAATGTGTTTGTTTTTTTTAATAATTATGTTAATCAGCAATTCAAAAGTGATGGCTGATTTTGATTATTTAATTTTCAATACATTTGTATTTATTGTTACTTTTGTAAGTTTCAAGTGATTTCAGTGAGAATTGTGGGTTTTTCCTTCTTTAACTGAGGGGTACCAACAATTTTGTCCACGTGTGTAAATAGTGACTTGAACATCATTAGTCAGACTTTTTCTCTTGAAGCGAGCTTTAAAGCAGCAGTATGAAAACAGTGTAGCTCAAAGTTTAAAGCTTGGATTGGACAGCAATTGCCTCTTCATTGTTTGCAGGCTGATGTTTATGTTCATTAAATTTCTGAGAATGCAGGATCTCATCAGTGTTTGTGGTATAGCTAAGTCCTTTACCTCCCTGAGCCTGCAAGCAGATCACGAGAGAGGAGCAGTTGAATTATGTCTTCAAAGAATGTTCAAAGAATATGGAATTCAGCTCCACCATGAGACTCACCAAAAAAAAAAGTCACGAAAAGAGAAGATTAACCAACTACTAGCAGGACTGAGAAGCAGCAGTCTACAATTTGCTGCAGCCGTGACTGACGTCAGTGATGGAGCAGTGAAAGCTGGCTGCCTTAATGCAAACAAGTTGGTGCAAACATCCAAACCATTTTCAGATTGTAAACTTATGAAAGAATGCATACTGTAGGCTGTGGAAGTCATGTGCCCCAAAAAGCAGTCGACCTTTGCAAACATGAGTCTGTCAAGGATTACGACTGCAGATAGAAATCTGTCAGGAGACTTGGGCAGCCAAATAAAGGACAGAATCCAGACATTTGTTGATGAAAGCACCGACATCACAGATATTACACAAATGTGCATATTTATTAGAGATGTTGATGAGACTTTGCCCCTCTGAGGAGTTTTTTGATTTGTTCATATGATGGACACAAAACAATAGCAGGAGTCAGTCTGACCACTGATGGCGCCTCATCAATGGTCAGTAAGAAGACAGGTGTTGGCACAAAATTCAGGCAGAAGGTGCAGGCAGCCAACACAGGCAAAGATTTTTGGACATTTCATTGTATTTTGCACAGTTGAATGACATGAAATGTGTTGTTACACAAAATTTGAATCCTGATATTGATGGCCTGTTGGAGGCCAAACCCCTCCCTAGTTTCAGGAGAGAAATAGAGGTTAACTTCAAATTCTTGTTATGTTCACAAATGTTTGCAAGTTTCATTTAGTTTGATTTTTCATCAATTTGCACATTTATATTTCAGGCAGGTTGTTTATTTTTTCTGTAGCTACCTTTGAGTTTACTATTGGGATTGCTTCAATGTCAGATGTAAAATATTCAGTCTGATAACTTTGAGTAAACCAGTTTTTTAGGAAAATGCATTTTATTTGAAATCCATCGGCCTCTGTGAATGAGTGTATAATAACAGCTCAAAGGCATTTTCTTCCAACTGAAAAAACCTCAAAACAAAGCTACAGGTAACAAATTGACCATAGATTATGTTGCTATCAGGTTACCAGTCAGATGGTTGAATCTGGCCCTCCAAACAAAATGAATTTGACACCCCTGATCTATGGTCAACGCTTTTGATATGACAGTCATGAAAATAAGCTAAATGTGAAAATACAATAAACATGAAGACACAGTAAATGCAAATATACAATTATCGTAAAGTTATGATTAATGTTTTAGTAATGATTGAGAATTGATGAAGATACAATAAACATGGAGGAGTGATAATATACATGTTAAGAGAAAATAAAGATGAAAAACAATTAATGTAAGTATACAATCAACAAAATTTAAGAACAAAAACACTAAATATGCAACACACAACAAGGTTGATAAATGTAAAATATGATAAATATAAAGAAACAAACCGGAAGATGTTTTCAATGATATTATATGTGATGATTATCAAACTATAATAAGCTTGAAGACATGACAAACATTAAAATTAAAAAAAATGTAAAGACACAACCACCATCTGTCCTTCTTTGTTCCTCTCCTGGATACCAAACCTGCCCATCACCTCCTCATCACCTCTGTTTCCTGCACCAGCATGTCCATTGAAATCTGCACCAATGACAATGCTCTCTCACTCCTAGGGATGTTCATCATCATTTCATCAAGGTCCAACCAGAATCTCTCCATCTCCTTCAGTTTCCTACCTGTAGGGGCACACCCACTAACAACTTTAAACATCACACCTTCCATTTCTATCTTCAGACTCATCACTCTGTCTGACACTCTTGCCTTCACAACCCTCCTAACAAACTCCTCCTTTAAGATAACTCCTCCTCCATTTCTCTTCCTATCTGCATCATGATAGAACAACTTGAACCCTGCTCTTTTCCACCTGGTCTCCTGGACTTACATTATGTCTGCCTTCCTCCTCTGCATCGTGTCAACTAACGCTCTACCTTTTCCTGTCATAGTTCCAGCATTCAAGGTCTCTACTCGCAGTCCAACACTCATGACTTTCCTCTTCTCTCTCTTCCTACGAACACACCTTCCTCCTGTCCTTCTTTGACCAACAGTAGTTCAATTTCCACCGGCACTCTGCTGGTGATCAGCATAGATCGCGGTCATTGTTAAGCGGGCCTTGACCGATCTGGTTCGGATATTATAAGTCTAATTCACATGTTTGGTTTATTAAAGATTTTACGTTGAATGCCTTTCCTGAGACAACCCACTGTATTTATCCCGGCTTGGGACAGGCACAATGAGACCCTGGCTTGGGCCTCCTCGTGGCTACATTAAACACAGTTTAATCTTAAATTCTTGTATGTATATATATTCATATATATTGAGCAAAATGCTATAAGAAAGTTTTAAAAAAACAAAGAACACAATTTTCAGTGGAAGGGCTCTTAAAAACTGGTAGATTAAAAAAAACATGTAGATAAAATGGAACTAAACATATGGTACATATGTGTGAAGACACAATTAGCTTGGAGATTTAATAAACATGAAAATACGATATGCTGTAAGATTCAGTAAACATAAAAATATGATAAACTCGTTTTTTCCTGCTGTTCAGAATTACACAAGAGTCACTAGGAAGATCTTATTCAGTTAAGGAGTTTATTTCAGATTTTTCAGCAAAAAGAATGTCCTGCTCTTCATTTACATTTTCTTTGCTCTTTCTGAAAAACATCAGAGTTTTTCCGTTGACTAAATTCTGTTTTTTTCTTTTTCTTTTGCAGCTTTCAAGAAAGAGGAGAGCAGTTTTGATGAGGTATGTCTCGGTCAGCCTGTCACATCCCTGGCCCAGTTTCAGGGATCCACTGTGTTTTTGCTCAGTTTATTCTTCAAGGTCTTCTTGGCCAGATGTTGTCAGGAAGAAAATCTCTGTTCTCATGTGCTACATGGATGTGTCTTTTTGTCTTTTACCAACCAAGTAAAATCTTGATGTTTTCATTTCTATAGTCACATGTATTTTTTTTCTACTAGCTATTTTTTTGTCATTTCAATTGAAAAATGTAGTTCCTTTCAGCCAGTTCATCCACTGCAGAGGTTAAAAGGTTTTTTTGTGAGGTTGCCAACCACTAGGTCTTATTAAATGCTTTCATCTTCATTCACACTGTCCCACTTGTGCTAAACTAAAGCTGAAATCTGGTGAATAGTGGGTTCATATCATCTCAGCCGTGAATTCATGGTTCTGTTTTTTGCAGCCAGCAAAGCCAGTTTTTAATCATCATGGATATTGTAGGGCCTCAGCAGGACTGGGTTTGGTCTTTGCCCAGCCTGTGCGCTGGCAGTCACCTGTTAATGGAGACTGGAAGTGACTGTCAGAGAGTGGGGCTCTGGTGTTTGTAGCCTGAGTGAATGCAGCAGTAACTGCTCTGCTGCACCTTCCTGAAGCTTTATTCTCAATGTTTATTACAGAACAACGTTTCTTCTTTGTCTGAACACACTATGCTGTATGGAGAGTTTTTTTTCTCCAAATCCTTTAGTCAAAAATAAGTCTGACACACAAACACACACACATACACATGGATGCATGCAAACAAATGACAAATATTTATATTATCTATACTTTTGTAAACTTTCATAGCAGTAGTTTTAAAGGGCCTATATCATGCTATTCTTAAACCTGTCTGAGTAAACTACATCCAGAAACATGAATGCTAACATGAACCGGGACATACTGAAGCAGAGCATGATTCCTTCCTCTAGAAAATGGGCTGCAGGGCAGAATTCCAGCATGATAATGCCCCCAAACACACCTCCAAGATGACCACTGCCTTGTTAAAGAGACTCAGGGTAAAGGTGATATACTGACCAATCATGTCTCCAGATCTAAGCCCAATTGAACATCTTTGGGCGTCCTAAAATGGAAGGTGAAGGACAATAAAGTCCGTCAGCTCAGTGAAGTCATCACTGAGGAACAGAAGAGAATTCCAGTGGCAACCTGTGCCGCTCTGGTGAACTCCATGCCCATGAGAGTTAGGGTAGAGCTGGAAAATTATGGTGGACACAAAATATTGACACTGACCATTTCACTTAAGAGTGTACTCACTTTTGTTTTCACGTGTTTGTCTATTGATGCCTGTATTGTGATTTATTTTAAAGGAAAATACATTTATACTGCGATACAAGATGAACACTGACTACTTTCCATTGTGTCAAAGCGTAATTTCCACAGTGTTCTATGAAAAGATATAAATACATCTGCAGAGATGTGAAGGGTGTACTCACTTTTGTGAGATACTGTATGTTGTGGTTTTGCGATGACCCCACCCTTACATTACCGTGTTATCCCTCCAATGAAAAAAGTGGACAGGATTTCATGGACACCAGGGAAAATCAGAAATCATTGAAAAAAAAAAGTTCAGCGCAAGGTCTTGTGGGTTTCAGATGACCCCACTCCCAATGTAAGCACGCCATGGCTAGAACAATGGATAAGACACTTAAAAGCTCATAAAAGTAGATTTTGCATGATATACGCCCTTTAAAAAACAAACCACTTTGGTTTGAAATCAGTTGAAATCAGAGCACAACAGGCATCACTTTAGTTCACAGAACACCTATGAACAACATTAAAAAATGCTTAGTAGTGGAAAGTATGTGCAATGAGCGTGGAAGCCAACCAGGTGACCTGTGTATGTGTAGATAACATTCAGCCAGGAAGCAACTTTCAGCCCAGTGGATTGGTCTGACCATTTCTGGATACTTTCAGAACAGTTTGACCAGCTCCCTGCAGAAAAGCAAATAGTCCATCCAAAGTTCAGACTGAATGTTTTGTAGGGTCTCTCCAGACAGACAGATGTAATGAGCAATCAGGTTCTTATCACTGCCAAAAGTTAAAGATTAACATGAGTTGATGGACTAATTACCTTTTTGGACCACATTGTTTTATTTGTTTGTTTTGCTATTGGGCAAAAGGACTCAAACTCAGAGGAAGACTGCCTCTATTTAAAACGGTCAGATCAAAGTAGTTCTCTGTATTTAACAAACAGAACCTCAGTTAAACACCATTTAACTTTATTTTAAACACAATTAGACAAAACAACCACAAATCTGAGTGTTTTAATGGACAGTAAATCTGTCACATATTTTGTTTTTATAATTTATGATGAAAAAAAATCCTCTGAAAACATAGAAAATGTGTGTTTTAGCATCTGTGTGTGTTCAGAGGACTGTGCAACAACATGTAGGGGAATTCTGAAGAACTTTCACATGGAAAGATTTTGGGATTTGGAAATGATTCATTTCAATCAGTCAAAGCAAAAATAATACAAAAACAATACAGAAACAGAAATGTGTAGCTATACAAAGTAGGGCTGTCAACGTTAACACGCTAACGCACGTGTTTAATTTCCAAAACTTAACTAGTATATATATATTAATGCTAATTAATTACAATCTGCAAAACAACCGTCTTCTGCCGGTTCAGGCTTCAAGCGGACTATTTGATACGTAATGGGGCCCGTTGTAACAAATCAATGCATTGCTGGATCGATCTGTTCTACCTCATGAGATCTTCCTACCCGTAGCACAAAAGGATTGATATAGCTAACCAAATGTCCTACCTTATCTGACAATCCCATGTTGCACCCTCGAAGTAGACAGAACTCCGTCATCGTTTTGGCAACTTTATTAGCCCCAAACTGAGAAAAAAAAAAAAAAAAAAAAAATATATATATATATATATATATATATATATATATATATATATATATGTGTGTGTGTGTGTGTGTGTATATGTGTGTATATGTGTATATATGTGTGTATATGTGTATATATATGTGTATATGTATATGTGTGTGTGTGTATGTTAGAATGTGATCGCAGGCGCATCAAAACGCATCTCTCTTGCGCACATGCGTACACTCCATACAGGATGACTATGTGCTGCATCTATCAAGCATTTCCAAAAATAAAGATAGTAAAACACTGAAATAAGATATTGTTCTAACAATGCTAACAGAAAAATAGTTCCCCTATTGTGTAAAGATCATGGGGAACATCTAAATTAAAGTAAATAATAAGGATTTCCAGGCTGTGAATAAACTTAATATTTTCAGGCTGCAACACTTGCTGTATATGAACGAAGGAAAAATTTTGATGCGAGATTGTAAACACAGCAGGGTAGGACAGAATTACTGGGGGAGTAGAAAACTGTAATGAGGAGACAGAGGATCTATATGCAAATGTTTTAATTGAGTAGAGCTGGAGCAGGACATAAATGTAGTCAGAGTCCAAGCGAAGGTCAAAACAAAGGGCGACGCAGGAGAACGAAGAAACATGCATGGGGTCAGAGTACCAGGAAGTCAAACTAGGAATAAATGCTCAGAACTGTCAGCAAGCCCAAACAAGACTTTGCATTGAAGTGAAGTCTGGAGCGGCTATATATGCTAGTGGTCAATGACAACAATAGGAAAGAGCTGAACAGGAAGGAAGCTGATGCAAAGGCTCATGCGAGGGCTCCCTCTGGTGGTCGGAAGTGGGAGCTGCTGACAGATTCATAACAAAAACATTTGATGATAGATTGTAAACACAGTAGAGTAAGACATATTTACAGGGGGCAGAACAAACTCACGGGGGGCAGAACAAACTCACGGGGTAGAACAAACTCACGGGGAGCAGAACAAACTCACGGGGGGCAGAACAAACTCACGGGGGTAGAACAAACTCACGGGGAGCAGAACAAACTCACGGGGGGCAGAACAAACTCAGGGGGGGCAGAACAAACTCACGGGGAGCAGAACAAACTCACGGGGGTAGAACAAACTCACGGAGGGCAGAACAAACTCACGGGGGTAGAACAAACTCACGGGGAGCAGAACAAACTCACGGGGGTAGAACAAACTCACGGGGGGCAGAACAAACTCACGGGGGCAGAACAAACTCACGGAGGGCAGAACAAACTCACGGGGGTAGAACAAACTCACGGGGAGCAGAACAAACTCACGGGGGGCAGAACAAACTCACGGGGGGCAGAACAAACTCACGGGGGGCAGAACAAACTCACGGGGGGCAGAACAAACTCACGGGGAGCAGAACAAACTCACGGGGGTAGAACAAACTCACGGGGAGCAGAACAAACTCACGGGGGGCAGAACAAACTCACGGGGGGCAGAACAAACTCACGGGGGTAGAACAAACTTATTGGGGTAGAACAAACTTACATTGGCAGCATAAACTCACAGGGGCAGCAGTTTTACTTGTTAAAATGTACACGTAGTTGGTCGTGTGCAGATGAAGAGTGTAAGAAGTGTGCGATTGGCATTAATGAGCTGTATGGAGACAATCCAGCAAATCTGTGGCAGATCAGTGTCTGCGCGGTGAATATTTCCAAATCGAGGTCTTTCAAACCAAACGCCGCGGAACATGAATAGATGCTGGAGCTGAACCACTCAGCCAAAGTTTAATTCACAATCCGATTTTGAAACCTTTACCACGCAGACAGAGAGGAACTGTAGACACAGATCTGCTGTAGAGTTATGGTGTGGTGTGAAAACAATTTACGATTCCCAGAAGTTAAGTAGTTAGATAGGCTAAAAGTCCAGAGCTAACTTGACAAGTGTAGCAAGTTAGCTGCATTAAGCATACAATAAATGCCACCTAAAGTCACAAAAATATCATAAACAAACAGCATAGTAACCACACGATTACAGGGGCAGGACAGAATTATAGGCAGGAAGCCATAACTGAAAATGATGACGTAAGTTTGGTCTGCACATGTGCAGTGGGTGAAGGTAGGAAATAATCACAGGTAGGAAGGATTTATAGAACACGCGAGGCGTGCTCATGTGCTGATAGTCACGATAGGTTCAATAAATCATCAGTTCAGAGAGAAAGTTCATCTCTTACTGCTTTTTTCCCCCCAGATCACGAAGGAAAAGTTTGTTTTGAAGAAGCCTGCAAATATAGAACATTGTGACTGGAACTTCATCTGAAACACCCAGCAGCCAATCAGATTAGAGTATTCAAACTGACTGTGTAAAATGCAGAAACACTGTTTGTTACTTATGGCTGAATATCAGCATCTTTGTTTTCTTGGAGTAAATCTGCAGACATTCAAGTCTTTACAGTTCTGCTTATCGCACTGTTGATGTGTTTTGTTCAAACACATTACAGTTCTGGGTTAACACTTTATAAATTAAAACATTTCAGACAATAAAAACGAAGGAAACATTTTCTCTCTGGCCGGTTTTTGTTCAAAAGCTGCATATTGTCATATAAAATTTAACCCGTAAAAGATTGTAACTAATCCTAACCCAAAAGTGTGATTAATCTGATAAATTTTGGATTGACAGCACTAATACAAAGAAATATCAAACATAGGAAAATATTAATAAAAATTGATTGGAAAATACACATACATCTACATACACTAGTAAACAATTCAGTTGTTTTTTGCACTCTTTTGCACATAGAACATATGACAATGAAACTATTAAATATTAAAATTATCAAAAGTAGTTTAATAGATTGCTTTAATTCTACATCACATCATACTGTAATACCCACGACACATTGTAGCTGTTGGCACTCAGCCTCAGTTTGGTGTTACATTTGAAAATAGGATTTCATTGATTTGATTGCACATTTACAAAACCTTACATACATATTTACAAACCTCTTTAGGGGACAGTATCTTCATGTTAGACACTTTTTATTGCAAACGTAAACCATTGAAAGATATTTAGCAAAAAAAAAAAAACGGGATAATTTTAACTCCTTTTTGAGAAACCTGGAAAAGCAGTAGTGCTGTTAGAATTTTTTTGCTCCAAACATTCATCTTTTTATGTTACAGTCCTTGCAGAGATGATGCTAGGAACAACATTGTCTTCTAAAATAATTTGGAGAACATTTGGATCATGCTCTTCTTCAGGGAGCAACTTTGGTGATGAAGTAGAACATTTCTGGAAGTCAGAGTCATGGGAATTAGCTGGGGTTGTTTGCTATAAATGGACCTCGCTGTTAAGTAGGAATGTTGAGAATCCAAGCAGGGAAAACCCTCTTTCCTGTCTACAACAGGACAGCCAACAGCCAGAGGTTTTGAAGCAGTGAGAATCTGGTTTGTGTGAGTGCAGGCATTCTTCCTTGTGTTTGTCAGAAAGGCAGATGCTGTTTAAGTTAATGAATGAGACAACAGACATACACCCCTGATTCCCAAGGTCAAGAAATGGTGGTAAAGAACCCAACGTGCAGAAGACCAGGCAAGTGGCAACAATTCAAAGATGTAATAAATAAACTTAAAATAGGTCAAAAACTACAGAGAAACAGAAATGTGATTAAACAGACGACCTGACATTGAAGATCTGAAAGCCAGACACTTACATACACTCAGGGAAATTAACACAACTCAAGCTGTGGATAACTGATGCAAGACACACTCATTATCTATAAAACAGAAAAGTTAAGAAGCAGTGGACCAGATTAAAGAAAATCCCCTTGACTGTGTGTTCGGATGTACTCAGACTGGACACATGTGGTTTGCTTACAGTTAAACAGAGTTTGTTTCCCCTAATAATGTAGAACAAATTTTTAGTCTGAATACAGGACGAGGACGAGGAACCACTCTCTGACCCATCTTCCGAGGTGGTTTTGGTTCGTTTCTGGTCGGATTCAGCTCCGGAGTTCGCTTAATTTGGTCCGGACTGAGTCCTGAACCTTGCATTTGGATTGTATTCAGACTGGCGTCAACTGAACATTTCTATTCCAAACCAAATCTTGTAAACAAAACCATGTAACAAAAGATCCCTTCAGTCACTGGTCATGAGTTACAAGGGCGGGGCAAAGCAATGAGAGAAAGAATAATAGTTCACTCAATTCATTATATTTCGCTGACCAGTTTGGACGTCTGTATCAATGTGAGGTACAACACTTTTTACTGCTGCGTTGGTATGGTGGAGGCATGCTGCAAAGTGGCTGTTGAGGAAGTGACACCTTTGAGAATATGCTGATAAGTGTTTATATAGGTTGTTGGTGTGAGAAACAATGTGGATCATGTTAAAAGTTGTTTCAATGAGCCTGCATTCATCTGACCACATTTCAGGAGCCTGAACTTGTGTTGGGGTGATGTGAGAGCAGAACCCAGGAGCGGCAGAACGGAGATCTTAGAGGTCAGTGGAATGGGCAGTAGCACGGCCTGAAAGTGTGGCGTGGCAGTTGGTAGCGCACTCTGCGAGGAACCAGGCTGTGGTAGTGGAGGAGGACCCAGTTTCGGCACATGAGGTGCTGATCCTGGAGACAAGGACATGTCGTGAGCATGAACAAAAGTTGAGACGTACATTTTCACAGATAATGGCAAGGGTATGAGGCCAAGGTACTGCACTGGAGAAGGTAACAAACTGGCAATGAATACTGGAGCAGGTCCATCTTTTAAAGTGATCAGGAGTCGATGGGATGAATGCTGACAGCTGAGTCCAATTAGGAGGAGCCGAAAGAGCACCATGACAAACATGGTGAAAACACGGTTTACAAGCTGTGATGCTTGCCAAGGAGGCAGTACACGAATGTCTCATCTGTAAACTGAAGCTTTTAGGAGATTTTTCAACCTTCTCTTGGGTTCTTTATGCACAATAATAGAACATATTACTTGGGGTACCAAACTTTTCATCCCCACTGTAGATCTTGTAACTGTAAAGCGCACTGGTACTAAATCAAAGTAGAAGTTTGTCATTTCTGCCATTTGTCAGTATGTCTTTTACTGATCTTTGTTTCCTCCTGATGCTCAACAGCCTCATCTAACATTTTTTTTATTCAACAGCTTCTCAAAGTTCTCCTTTCATCCTTCCATCACACGTGTGGAACGTGTCATCACATTTCCATCTCTGACCTTGATCATCCTAACTTACTGCTCGTCCTTTCTTTCTCTGTTTCTCTGCCTCACTTTGTGTCCAACCTGTTGTTCAAGTCTTCCTACATTCTTTGTTTGACCTCTACCACCTCCACCATCACCTTTCGCTGCATCTCCCTGTTCTCCTGTCTGCTGTCTTCAGTCCACTCAGTGTTTAGTTAACCAAATGTGCATTATTTGCATCATTGTCTTTTGTCACAGTATTGAGCTTTAACACTATGAAACAGGATACTTTCAGTTACATCTGTTCGCAGCTGCTGTGTTTCTGCAGTTGCTGTGCTTTCTTTTTTAAATATTTCATTTTCAGTTTAAGTGTACAGACAGTATCAAACAGTGACAGAGACAAAAAGGGGGAAAGAACAGCAAGACAACCCACAAAAACACAATTGTTAATAGTAAGAGATAAATAAAAATAATGATAATAAAACTAACAAAGGAAAAAAAAATGGCCAGATTACCATATTGATTTTAAAAAGAATACATAAATAAATGTTGCAGCCAGACACAACTTGAACAAGAGAAAGAAATGTAAAAGTAACATTTGTGAGTGACCCAGATCCAGCGCCTCCCCACCTGGAGTCCTGTTATTCAGTGTTATGGTATGGTGAGCCAGAAAAGGTTTCCAAACAGTGTCAAATCTATTCTGTGAGCCAGATCTGCAGAGCAGCATGTTGTCCAGCTGGATGGCAAGTATGACATCAGCCAGCCAATGTTCAAAGGAGGGAGGAGTTTTTGATTTCCAGTTTAGCAGAATAAGCTTTTTAGCCACCACCATTCCCAACCGTAGCGCCGTCTGTATATGCTGTGGCGTTTGGGAACTTTGTGAAGAACACCCAAAAATGGCCAGGTGGCTATTCGGCTGAATATCTGTATTATACGCGTCTGAAAAGCATTAAAGATTCTACACCAGAAACGGCAACGATGGACAGAACCAGAATAAGTGACCCAGAGTACCTTCTGATGTGTTGCATCTATCACAGTTGACCAGCTGGAAATATTTTGTTCAGCTTTGTTTTGGAATAATGTAGTCTATGCAAAACCTTAAACTGAATCAACCTGAGTCGAGAATTAATGGAACAGTGCCTCATTCCAGAGGTCTACCGGCACTTCCCAGGTCAAATCTCTGGCCCAAGCCTCTCTGATCGAGTCAGAGGGAACCACGGTAGAGAAACAAGAAACAAATTTAGATATAATCTGTTTGGATTCAGGGGGTAGCAAGAGGTGCTCAAAGAGGGGGTGTGCAGCAGGGAGATCAAGATGTGGACACCACTCCCCAACACAGTGTCTGACCTGAAGGTATCTGAAGAAATGGGAGTTAGGAATTCTGCACCTTGAACTAAGCAGTGTAAATGAAGCAAAATGACCATCAATGAAGAGATCTGAAAAAGATCTGATACCCCTTTCCTTCCAGACAATGAATGCTCCATCTTGTTGACCAGGGATGAATGCATGATTTTGGCCAATGGGAGCCTGTATCGAGGCGCTAGGAGCCCGGCACACTGTTTTTATCTGGTGTAGGATGCGAAGGGAGTTTTTTAGGATAAAGTTATGTTGATGTATTTTGGATGTTGGGACAGAGCTTGAAAACAAAAGGGCTGGGAGGGATGACTTTTCCACAGTGTTAGCTTCCAGCTGCACCCACAAGGGAGTGCCCCCACATCAAGACACTCACACTTCCAGTAGGTGAGGGCCCTAGCATTAGCTGCCCAGTAGTAGTGTCTGAAGTCTGGCAGACCCAGGCCACCCTCTTTGGAAGATTTCTGCAGATGAGCTTTAGATATTCTGTGGGTTTTATAGCCCCAAATAAATGGCAGGATTATTGAGTCAACTTTTTTGAAAAAGGACACATTCAGATATATTGGTAAATTTTGAAATAGATAGAGAAACCTAGGCTGACCATTTTGATAGCATTCTCCCTGCCGATCATGGAGAGGGGTAACAATTTCCAGGTCTCAATATCTACCTTAAGTTTTTGTAGGGTCTCTGTGAAATTTAATTTGAAAAGCTCTTCTGGGTTTCTGGTCAGTTTGAGTCCCAGGTAAGTGAAGCTGTCGTTTTTTATCCTAAAAGGTAGGTTGCTCAGAAAATCATTTGTAAAATTGCCAGCTAATGACATAAACTCACTCTTGTCCCAGTTTATATTGTACCCAGAGATCTTCCCAAAAGAGTTTGTGTATTGTAATAGAATGGGGATGGATATTGCTGGATCCGACAGACAGATCAGGAGGTCATCTGCATAAAGGGCAATTCGGGTCTCAATTCCATTCAGCATTATACCTGTGATACGTTGGTGTTCCCTGATTCCTATGGCTAGGGGCTCCAGAGCAATGTCAAACAGTAAAGGTGACAGAGGGTCCCCTGTCAGACACCGCGTTGAAGAGTGAATGGGCCAGATCTATCCCCATTAGTAAAGATGCAAGATCTAGGTTTGGCGTATAAAGTTTTGACCCAGTTTATAAAAACACCCTCATGTTGAGATATGGCCATTCTATCGTATCAAAAGCTTTTTGAGCATCCAGAGCCAGTATACCTGCCTTGTCATCCTTCCCATATTTGCATACATTATATTTAGAATTTCGCGGACGTTGCAAAAGGAAAATCTGTCTGGAACAAAACCAGTTTGGTCCTGGTGTATGATATGATACTTCCTACATTCTTTGCAAGTCGATTTGCTAAAACCTTTGTTATGATTTTCAGGTCACAGTTTAACAGTGCAATGGGCCTATAGCGACCTGGATCAGTCTCTTCTTTGTCTCTTTTTAATAGAACACAAAGGCTGGCATCATTAAGAGAGGGTGGACGACTTCTGTTCTTAAAACTATCTTGAATCATTTTAAGCAGAGGGGGTGTCAAAACATCTTGAAAAGCCCTTTAAAATTCTGGAAGAAATCCATCTGGACCCGGTGCCTTGCTATTAGAGAAGGATTTAATAGCTTCTCGCAACTCAGACAATGTAAAGTCAGAATCTAAATGTTCTGTTATGGTTGCATCTAGTTTTGGGAAATTGAGTTTATCAAAAAAAAGTTCATAATCATCTTGTGTTGCAGCTGACTTAGAGGTGTAGAGATCTGTATAAAATTGTCTAAATTCCTCATTGATGTCCTTCAAATTTGTGAGCAGTGGGCCCCATTTTGATTTTATTTTATGGATGGCTCGTTTTGCTTGTTCTCCCTTTAGCTGTCTTGCCAACAGTTTTTGTGGCTTGTCCCCTAGTTAAAACTATTTCCCTTTGATTTTCAGAAGTGTTTTGCTGATTTGTCACAACAGTATTTTGTTTTATTCATATTTTAGCTTTATAATTTTATTGTAATCTGATTGCAGCAGTGAATTTCGATAAATCTGATCTGTAGCTGATAATTCCCTCTCAATTTCTTCTAGTCTCCCACGTTTAGCTTTGTTATGTGTTGCTTCGTATGAAATGACTAATCCTCGTATATATGTTTAAGTGTTTCCCTAATGGTTGAGTCATTAACCTCTCCATTGTCGTTTATATCGAGGAACTGCAGGATATCAGTTTTTAGGCGTTGTTTAAATGTCTGGTCTGCTAGTAAAAGAGGATTAAAGCGCCGGCTGAAAGCTCTCTTATGAAGGGGCAACTTCAGACTGAGACTAACAGGGCTGTGGTCAGACAATATCATGCCATAGTATTTAGTGTGTCTGATATCGGAGATTAGTCCTGAGTCAACTAAGAAGTAGTCGATCTGTGTGTAGGATTTGTGTACATGTGAGTAGAAAGAATACTCACAATCACTTGGATGTTGCAGTCTCCAAATATCCACCACTTTCTTAAACTTCATCAAGCTGTTAACAGTTTGCACGGCAGAAATACTTGGAAGGGGGGCTGAAGATTGTCTGTCTAAATATGGATCCAGGTAGCAGTTGAAGTCACCCCCAATCCAGATGTGGCTGGAGTCATTATCTGGGATGAGGTCAAATAAAAAAACCAGAGTCATCAACGTTTGGTCCATAAATATCAACCAGTGTAACGGGGAACGAATGTCCGGACAGGATTATGAATCTGCCATTGGATCAATTGTGGAAGACCGAAAAACAAAAGGTACAGTTTTATGGAAGAGAATGGCGACACCTCTGGCTTTTGATATGAAAGGTGACTGATAGACTTGTGAAATCCAGTTAACCCTGAGAGTTCTTTGTTGGGTGGCTGAGACATGGGTTTCTTGCAGAAATATAATGTCAGGCTTTAGTGACTTCAAGTAAGAAAATACTTTTCCACGCTTAATTGGGTGCCCTAAGCCCCGGACATTCCAGGAGACTAAGGATAGGGACTCCATGGTGCTATTTCCATGGGGCATCTTCTGTTTGGCAGCAACACAAATACAGAACATTTGGTCTGGCAGCTAATAACAAAACCAGAAAATAACGAAAACTAGTGAAAAGCTGCAAAAAAAAAAAAAAAAATCTAAGTAATCTGACAGGAACATGCAACAACACACGTACAGAACACTTCCCCAAAACAAACCCCACCCACTGCTTCCCCAAACGAAGCCGGGTTACCCTCATCCGCACGTGGAGCTGCTGTGGGAACAGTGTAAACGCCCTCCGCTATCTAACAAGCTCCTCGTTAGCACAAATGAATAACATTTAAAGATAAACCACCTTCACAACAATCGGAAAGAATGTCATTACACTCTCGCCATTTTTCTTTTCTTCTTTTAAACTCCTTCTCTTCGTCGGGAAACTCTCACCATTAAAAGTTTTGGGTGAGGAAGGATTCCGCCTCGGCTGGATCAGTAAATGATTTGACTTGCCCTTGGTGGTGAACCTGGAGTCTCGCCGGGAACCGCAGCGTGTGCCGAATTTCTTTTTCCCTCAGTCGCTGCAGCACCTCACGGAAGCCGCGCCGTTGTTCCATTACTTCCGCAGTGTAATCGGGGAAAATTAAAATCCGGTGGCCTTCGAGATCCATCTTTGTCTGTCTCCCCAGTCACAGGATCTTTTCCTTATGTTGGTAGAAGTGCACTCGGGCGATTATGGTTCGAGGTCTGGCGCCGTCAGCGGGTCTGGGCTGCGGGATGCGGTGTGCTCTGTCAATAACAACTGGCTTCTCAAAGTTGTCGCCCCCCAGCAATTTACGGATGAGGTTAGTAACAAACTCGGCGGGTCTCCCTTTCTCCTCACCTTCCGGAACACCAACAATTTTTATATTGTTTCTTCTGGATCTTCCCTCGAGATCCAACAGCTTAGCACGCATTTTTGCATTTTCAAGCTGGAGGCCGGTTACCGGACTTTCCAAAGCGGTGATGCGAACCTCGTGATCGGTAGCTTGGCTCTCGGTGGTGGACAGCCATTCAGCCAGCACCCGCTGGGCATTCAGCCGGCTCTCGAAGTTCTGCTCAAACTTGTCGAACCGCTCGTTGATGGACTGTAAAAGTTTGTTCGACATTTTCTGCCAGATGAGTGGCAGCTCGTCCTCATCCTCAACTTGCCTGTCGGACGCTGAAGCCGGACTCATCTTGCTGGGTTTTGAGCAGCTAGTGTTAGCCGCTGCTGCTGTTCCCTTTACGCTTCGTGGGTTCTTGTTGGACATATTTCCTCCAGTTGTCAGTTGAGGAAGGAAACAATATTGTATGAAAAAGAGTCTAACAACTTAATGAAAGAGTTGGAAGGTCAAATAGGTGGTAATAATATGAATATATATGGCGCGCCACGAGGAGCTCAGAAAACATGTCCTACTCCTTCACCATCTCACTAGCGCCCCGCTGCTGTGCTTTCTGACTCCCTGATAGAAATGGTTTTTGAACCTTAGCTGATGAACTGTCCACTGTCCCTGATGACTCCCTCCATTGTCACAGACGGGTATAAGTGAAATGTGAGGAACGTTATCTGAAAAGTGACCACAGACTACATGATTGAATAATGTTGCTTTACTAAATCAATAAAGTCACACATCTTGTGTCTGAAAACCCACTCGTTTCTATCAAATGAGCCAATATGTGGAAAACAAAGCCGGGTTCAAACATCATTTGCTCAGATTATTGGAGCTCACTGGTTGCTTTGCTTCTTTTTAGTATCTTAAGGTACATGTAATAAAATACTTCTATGAAAAAGAGGCAGAAAGGAAATATTTGAGTGTTGTACAGTGTGTTTTAATCTCACCTTTAATGGTCACGGTAAAGACAGAGTCTTTGGGGTGATGCCTGTCTTGTATTTTGGTTCCGTTGTTGCTTTGATAACTGACGTTTACATCTGCAGCAGGATCTGTGCTGCTGCTGTGGCTTTTTCACTGGTCACATTTTGAATTCAGGCAGAAATGATTATATTTGTTTAAAATACAAGACACCATGTTTGGAGCGGACTTCTCCAACATAGCTCAATCCCAGCAGACTGTTGTGTTTAGGGACGTTACTTGATGCTCCGTCTTGCACTGCTGACCCTCCATTTTCTGCATCCCAAAGCTGATCAGGAATGAAGTTAAGGGTTTAAATGAAGACCAATGTGAGGGACTCAGATCCTATTTCACGATTCCAAATTTAGCAGAAAGCATTTCAGCTTTAGTGAACTCATTAACTTTGAGTGCTGTACATGTGTGTGCCTCCATACGCCTCCCAGTGTGGCGGCTAAGCCTGACTGACTGACTGTCGCCCTTCAAGTTGTTGCTGTTGGCATTTTTTGGCTCTGTCTGATTCCTGACAGCTGCTGGCTAATCTGTGCTTTGGGTCAGACTCTCCCAATCTGGGAAGATGATGGAGCTGAACGTCTGTTTGCCCTCCATGTGCTCGCTCAGCTTTCCTCCAGAGGTCCAGTAATTTAATGTTACTTAATATTAGCTCCTCCTTCTGCCATGTGAGGATTAGTGCAGCAAACTGCAGAGGCCGTTTCTGGATCCTCCTACCATCCTAATGAGAGAAATGTGGAGTTTAAAGCTCTTATCTTTGATCTGCATGTAGAAGAATATGCTAAACTTTTGTAAATCTATGCACAATTCAGTCATTAATACACATACAAATGAACACATCTAATGTCAGATGTATATATAATGAATTACAGTGATTTTTTAAAATGGAATACATTATCATTTAGTCTCCATGCTTTGGAAAAGTGTCAGTGTAGTCACAAGGTGCTTTTATTAAAAAAAAAAAGACATGTGAGGACCTCTGAAAACCACACACATCTGTGAAGGCTCATCAACTCAACTCTAAATGAGATTCTTTTGACATTGATCAGGGTTTTGCAGGCACGATCTTCTCAGACTGGATCAGAGAAACAATGTGCAGCAGCAAATCTACAGCACACACGGGCTTGTTCTTTAGAACTCCTAAGATGATGATCACATCCTGACTCAAAATCCTGCTTTCCAGCAGTCCTGTGTTTGGGAAGAATCTCCCCAGCCTTTGTGGTCAGCAGAATGTCAGCACAGGGGCAGAGATAGCATCTCATTTCAGATTTTGACTGCTCTTGTCACGAGTTTAATTAACCCTCCTCTTTGCTGGGAACCCAATGGATTAAAAACTGCTGAGGCGTTCAAATGCAGCCCTTCTCCTAGAGGAGGCCATGTTGGTGTTGTTGGACACGGAGTGACATCCATCACACTGAAAGGTGTGGAGCTCCTCCATATGCTCCCTGCTCCTCTGTTGTTGCTGTATGCATGCAGGAAATGGACCCTGACTGTGTAGAAGAAGAAATGATGGAGAGTGATGGGTTTTGGAACAGAGATATGGGAAGGGTAATGAGATGGGATGTGACTGTGAGCCGCTCTGAAAGTTGTGATGTGTGAACAGTGAGCCATGCCAGAATGCAGGTTGGTCTTTAGGTTTGCACACGTAAGATTGAACCAAGTTTTGATTTTTGAAACCTGCTGGTCAAAAAAGCCAAAACAAACATTTGTTTTTTGATGGGCTAGAAAAGAAGATAATTGTTCTTTTCCTTCCCAGTTCCTGCAAGAATGACAGGCAGTCTTCTCTCTTTTTGACAAAACAAATGTTCTGCTGGACATCAATGTTCCCCAAAGCACAGAAGTGATTTTTTAGTCCCACTGATCATTTTTGGATCTATTTTAAAAGCGTTCCCAGGCGTCTTGTAATTATGAGCATGTTTTTCTACAGAGTGGCAGCAGTGCATTAGAAATTCACCTTAGAGTTGTGGCCGCCCCTTTCCCCTCCCCAGTGCTGAGAGCTCCTGGTTTATATGCTCTCCTGGTAGCCTACAGCCGCTCACAACACCAACTTAACATTAGTGGTGCTAAAAAATGACGATCAATATTGGCGCTATCCAGCTGTACAGTTCGGATTCAGATTCCAGCACAGACGAGGAGAACAAAGACGTACACAGATCAGAATGGAGCAGAGCAGGAAGACTGACATGCCCTGCGTATTTTCTATGCCACAAATACAGTCTTTTTCTAACAGTGCTTATTGTTGTCTGCTTCTGAATCACGAAAATTTGAATAAGGAAATACTTATAAATGCAATTTTAATCTCAATTTTCTTTACATATGTCGTCCATCATCAAAAAATACCACAAGAACATAGAAACACCAAAAACATTTTGGTGGAGCAGGTCTTTAAAGTCAATTTATTTTAAGAATTTTAAGAATTTGGTCATTTGATTTTTTGCTGAACTTGCACCAATTTAACTGAAAAAGGGCCTTTTGCTCCGTTGTTTCTACTGAATTTAAATGGAGAAACAAATCCTTCAGCTGATGTCTTTATTCTAACCCCGGGCTCAAACTGCAAGCGGTCAGGCTCCGGTGCGGATACTTGAGTCTTAAAGAAACATGAAAAGTGCAAGAGGCACTCACACTGCATCTGGTCCGGTCTGGCCTCTGCGGCACTTTGTACCCGTTTTGTTGGCTTAACATTTTTTCTGGACACCGGAGCAGAACCGTCGCACTTTATTGTGAAGTTTGGACAATTTACGATCTAACCCGGAAACCATGTGACCACTCTAAAGTGCATCCAGTATATTTTTCAAAATAAACCCTTTTTTTCACTGTACTCTGTTTCCACCGTGTTGTAAACATTACGTCATTTCTGCTGACTCTGGGTGTTCTCAAAGTGTGTGGTAGAAAGTAATTTCAGACATATAACAGCATGGACGACGAGAGGCTGATCACAGAGATCCAGAACTGCCTCTACCTTTTTGATGCAACACATCCTTTTGATAAAGATAAGGACAAAAAGGACAGACTGGGCTGAGATATCACAGGCTGTTGGACTTGATGGTGAGTTAGTGTCATATGAACATTCATACTCAGATTAGAAATTTAAGAAAAGCATAAACACCTTTGTAAATCCATTGATTGAAGACGAGTCACACAGAAAAAGAAGTGCTGTGAATGTACTCCAAAATCACGGCGGAATGAGGGTTTGTTCACTATGACGTCATATTTAAATGGCGCGTTCTCACGAGAACCTACATGAGTTCAGAGGTCACCGAGGTTTGCAGCAGAGCCTGTCTGCAGCAGGGCCGCAAGCAAACTGTAGTCAGTCTGAGTTACTGACCGTAGCCAGACCGCTCTGCAGCCGCACCGGAACCGGACCGCACGCGGTGTGAGCCCGCATGCGGGCCGTTTCCCTGCCGTCACCAGCCTGCCTTCACATGAAAGGCTGCCTTTCTGCAAAGGCCTTTCATGTGTAGCCAAACCCAAAGGAGACACAAATGGTGACAGAGGCAGTAACTTAAGATCAATTTATAGTTTTGTTGTTAAGACTTTTATTTTGAAAGGTTATTACTATGAATTTCCCTTTGGAAGAGTCAGAACTCTTGTTTCTTTTTGTGTTCTGTATATTTTCTAAGAAATACCAGAGTTAATCCAGACGTAAAACCTTTGATTGATGAGAAGTGTCAGCTTTGGCTGAAGTTGCAGTTGTGCAACTACTGTGTTAAAGAACTGTGCTGTGGATGTCACAGCTTGGTCTTACGGTGTACGTGAACATTCCTCCATCATCTCCTCCATTTTTGGTGGCCAGCAAGCACAAGAGAGGGCATAGGCTTTGGGGACGAGGTGGGGGTCGGGGGTGGGGGGCCACAACCTGATTTCACATTCAGCGACGTCATGCTACATTCTCTTAAACACACACGTACCTCAACACATCTGTTTGCTCACCTCTGCACAAATAAAGATGTTTGTGTGCAAACATACCAGATGCATGAAACATGAACACTCACTTCATGAGGTCCACCTTCCTACTACCAGGCTGAACCCCCTTTTGTCTTCAGAACTGCCCTAATTCTTGGTGGCATCGATTCAACAAGGTTCTGGAAACATTCTTCAGAGTTTGGTCCATGTTGACATGATAGAATCCCACAGTCGCTGCAGATTTGTCGGCTTTCTATCAGCTGGAACCAGTCTGGACGTTTTCCTCTGACCTCTGGCATCAACAAGGCATTTGCACTCACAAATTTGCTGCTCACTGAATATCTTCACTTTTTCGGCCCATTCTATCAGCAGTTTCTGAAAACCAGCCCGTCTGACACCAACAACCATGTCACGCTCAAAGTCACTTCTGTCACCTTTCTTCCCCATTCTGATGCTCCGTTTGAACCGCGGAGGATCGTCCTGACCATGTCTACATCCATTGTTAATGAGCAGTTGTACAGGTGTGCCTAATAAAGTGGCCATTTAGCGTATTTGTCTGTGTGTGTTGATTGAAGTGTGTGTGTTGGCTTGTGATTGTAGTGTGAACAGTTGTCCATATAGATCAGTATACAGTAAATGTGTGTGCAGGTTTGTGCAGGTGATGGTTACATGTGTTCTCACGAGTGTTTGTGTGTAGGTTACAGTGTGTAGATGTATGTGGTTATTTATGACAGTGAAAACTTTAAACTTGCTTTCTTTTACTCTTTCCTGTTTGGCTCAAAATAAAATAGCACAAATACAACTAATATTAAAATAATTCATTGTTGGAAATGTAGTTCATTTTCAGACACAGTAGGAGTTTATATAAAAATACTCTTGGTTTTCTAATGGAATTTACAATAGAAGAGACCTGTTGTGATGTTTTTAAAAAAAGACTCAGCCTCTGTTTGCACAGCTATGGACAGAAAATAAAAAAACTAAAAACAATGCCTGTCGTACCTTTCTTTGTGGAAGATCTTGAGGCAGAGATGGAGGACAGAAGGTTTAGCACAGGTAGAGCAAGGGTGGGAGAAACATGAGTCTCATATGGTCTTTTGTTTGAAGGTCTATTCCGCTTCTCTGTTGTAACAGACATAACTAATGTTTAAATGCAGCTTTATTAATCAACATTACAATCAACAAAGGGAGCAACATTACTCTGCAAAGCATTTGGAAAGATGGAAATGTTGGACTTCCATGCACCTGGTGATGGCTGCAGGTGAAGGTGGCATGGCTCTGCACCGAGCCAGAGCCTCTCAGGTCTCATGCTGGTGGTTAAAGGCAGAGCAGCAGCTGGTTCTTGTATTCCAGCATCTAATGAGCCTGGAATGATGGGCGCCAGCTCCTCATTCAACCAGTGCAGTGAATGTGAAAACAGGTGGAGTGTGTTGGTGGCCTTCGAATACCCTGAGACCTATCAGCGAGAGTATTACGGCTGCCCCCCAGCACTGCAGACAGCTGCAGGTTTGATAAAGTAAAGATAAATCTGAGACAGTTGTGTTTACTGCATTCTTACAACATGTGCAATGAAGGAAACTAGGAATTCAGAGGAGGGAATCTGCTGTTTTCCAGAGTTTTCCAGAGTGCTGCAGCACAGAGGCAGTGTCACTGCGGTTCTGTTTAGCTCCGATTCCACGCATACTAACTCTGATTCTACATCCAGCTTCTTTAGCTCTGTTCTTTTGTTCCACAGGCTGTGTTTCCTGAACTTTACTTTTCACTAAAAACTCTGACAATCTCAGCCAAGAGTTCAAATAACTTGGAAGGAATTCAGTCTCTGGTCTCCATAGCTAACCCCATGACTTAAGGGGTGGGTTTTTGTGGATGTCACAGCGCCTTGAACATCTGCTGGGGGTTTGGGGCGTTCTAGTGCCGGAGGCTTATATAAATATGCACCTTGTGTGTTTGAAGATTTATAACCCTGATTGTAACAGTAAAATCTATCAAACACAAGAGGGTCTCAACTCATATCTGTTTGCTCAGCTGTTGGACAGGACAAGTTAAAAATAAAAAAGCTGACAATCTCAGGTTGAGAAATAACTTAAAGATCACCATGGCTGGTACACTTTACGATTAAAAGCAGTGCTTTAAGTGGGCCGGTACTCTCCAGTACTCAGTACCGGGACTTCTAAAAACAGCTCTTTAGAGCACCGCCACTCCTCCACGTCAGTAGTACAGCCGGTACTCAGTACTGACACTAGAGATGTGACGTTCATTTTTCCTTCCTGCTCTGAGTTCTAAAGTTTGAACGAAAGTTCAAACAAGTTCTTCCTTTAACTTTAGATGCAAAAATCACAGAGTTGTGAACACAGATTCACTGAGAACCTCCATGAAAACGAGAAGAGGAGAGAGATTCGCTGCACGCGCACCGAGCGGTGCTGAGGGGAAAGGGGAGAGGGGCGGAGCCTGAGCGAGCAGGGGGCGGGGGAGGAGGTGCAGTTGTAGTCATGAGTGTTCTTTCTTCTGTTTCTAAAAATGTTCTTTTATTAAAATGTTTCACCAGAAGCTTTTGTTTGGAGCTTCATAGAAGCTGATGTGTTTCTTATTGTGGATCAATAATGAGTTCCTGACATCCCATTAAATTAAGAAGCCTTGCATGTTTTATGAATCCTCCAGAATGCACACAAGTCAGAATACTGAGTAAAAAGATGATCAAATCTATTGTCAGAATGGTTTATTATTAGATTAAGTTTAATTCTTATCTTCATTCTGCATTCTTATCTTCTGTTGCACAGCAGTACCTATAGTTTCTGTTCAGAAACAAAGTTCTTTCATGAGAGAATTGCAGAACAATAAGTGCAAGTAAATTGACTGCTTTAGAGGGATCTTTTTGACCCAGAATTTTATCTTGAAAGGAACTTAAATGAGCTGTTGACAGATTAAAATAAAAAAAAAATGTTATTTAGCCTATAGAAAATATAACACTTATACTTTTTTTGCAGAGCCCTGCTTTAGCCGTTGCATTAATAACACCATTCAAAGTACACATTATGCACATCTTTATATATCATATACATGCTGTGTATGCTGGCAGAGGAATATTTACATCTTGTCCACACATGTCAAATGAAGCTAGAATTAATATTTTTCAATTAATTCAAACTCAGTTTTTGGTGGGGAATCTGAATTATTCTGATACAGATCTCATCTTAAATGTTCTATGTATGTTTCAGAAAGTGATACTAAAGTTTAAGTTCTATTATTTGGTATGTATATTTTAACCTTCTTTTAACAGTCTTTTGATGAGTACGTTTTATTTATCTAAATCATTACTTCAAGAACATTTGACATTTTTTATTACACTGTTTGCTTATAATTAAATCAAAGTCAAATCAATGTTGTCATTGTAAATCCATTTAAAGTAATTTTATGACACAGTCGATGTGTGACTACATTTATTTATAGACTTGACCTGAGCTGCCTCTTTTTTATTACACATTTTGATGCACAGAAAAAAAATGCTTTTTTTATTGATCAAATTTTACATTCAAGATTCTCATTTTTAGATTTCGACTTCCATGAAAGAGAGTACCGCCACTTCCTGTAGGCCACTTAAAACACTGAAAAAAAGTAATGACAAAGCTGAGCCATGGCAGTTTTTGAAGTTTTTCATGATTTTTTTCTTGGACATATTTGTGTTTCTATGGGAGAACGTTGACTCAACATTCTATCATGAAGCTTGTCAATGTGCTGGGGAAATTTTACACTTTTTAAGAATTGCAAACACAACCATGTTTTCCCCTAAAATGTTTCAATGGAAAAAGAAGTCAAGACTCTGAGTGTTTAAAGGGTTTTTAGATCTTTAATAATTTTCAAAACACACAACCCTTCACCACAAATGGAATGTACAGCACAGGCTTCATGGATTTCGAAGAAGACTGTGATTAAAAATCACAATGATCTGAAATGATCAGAAAATGGAAAGAGCTTTAGAAACTTGAAATCCTGTCTGGGACAACCTTTGTGTTTAGGTTGTTGTGTGTGTGTCCCATAACTTGTAAATACTGTGCATTTTAATAGCTTTGCACACAAAATCAATTATTGATGTCTTGATGAAGTTGTATCTCTATGTTTCACAGCAGTGTTGCTGCTTTCCTCTCTGATAGAGGGGACACAAGCACGCATGTGACGCTTTTCTCCACAACTATTCAGCTGCGAGCATTCTCTGGATAAAAACGTCTGTGTCTCTGGAGCTTTTTTACTGACATGCTTCAGACACCGTCACATCACCAAACAACCCAATGACCTCTGTCAGCCTTTTTCTGAGCATAGTAAATGTCTCTGTTGTTCACTGATGATTTTTCACACCACAGTAAGAAGAGGCTCTTTCATTCATCAACACATGAAAACACAGCAGACACGCCTGCGCTGCTTCACACTAACTGAAAATACGTGTTCACATGTGAGAATCTTTAGAATAAAACCTGCTCCTCCCACCTGCCTCATCCTGAACATGAGATAACATGATAAAACAAGCTGTGCTTGATAAAAGAGGTGATCTGATTCCAGATAAGACCAGAAAGCACTGGTGTTCATTTGAATGCAGTCAGTTAGTCCCAATGATTTTCCGCCTCCCGTGTGTGTGCTGCAGTACTGTGAAAGTGTGACAAAGACGTTCACTGACTGAGAAATGCCCTGAAGCCTAACAGAGGAACTCCAGCACTGCTTTGCTCCTTAAACACAGTCTGATTCTCTCAATTCTCTGTTCTTTATTGTTCCTTCAGCAGTTTCTTCTGTTCTAAAATGATTCCTCCTTTTGGATAATTATTCTGTTGAGGCACAACAATGGGACATTTCATTTTCATGAAGTCCCTTACGGTGGTCACATGAGCCTCAGGGGAAATGCTCTTCCCTTAAGATGAGCCGTGCTCCTCTCTACGACCCTGCATGGACAACCCAAAAACCTGCAGCCCCCACACAAGTGAAAGTACCTGTGGATGTGAGTAAGGGGACACCCCCTCACAGCAGTACAATAAGAGGCTTAGAGGCGCAGTGCAGGTGGCTCGATGAAGGGCTTTTACGGGGTAGAAGAGCTTTGGGTCAGGCCGAGGCAGGTCCACTGCTATAATGGAACTTGGTGTTGTGAAAGGGAGCCACCTGGTGTGTTTGAGAAATGTATAAAAACTCCCTGCAGATCCAAACCTCATGTGCACCAGGCTGGATCCCAAAAAACAGATTTAAGTTTCTCTTTTTAAGCTGGAGAGATCTGCAGCTCAGGACAAGCGGGGAACTGTGAGGCATTTTCATTAACAAGCAAAAACAATCTCTTTTCAGTTTTACAAAACAGTTTTTTATTTATTATTTTCTGCACACATGGGACATTTGGGATTCATTTCTTATTTTCCTTTAGATGCTGGTCTTCTGTTTCTGAAAGGTTGCTTTATGTTGTCATTCTTTCTTTTTTGTCTTTCATGAACATGTCGAATAAGTGGTTAATGAGTTGTCTGGCTCTTCCTGATGGACAGCGCTGAATTTTGTCTGCTGGAGTTCACAACGACAAGCCTCAGCTTTTTTCTCAAATGTATTTCTGTGTCTGAGACCTGAGGAAGGCTAACCTGGAGTGGACCCTCTGCCATCTGCTGGCCAGGCTGAGCCTTGATCCTGACACTTTTCTGTCAGCAAAAGCAAACAACCTTTCACATTCACTTTAGCAAAGATGCATGCAGTGTTACCATGATGTGTGAGGCGTTTCTCAGAAGCCCTGGGGCTTTTCTGGCTGTCAGTGACCTTATTCCAAGAATCCCTGGACTTAACTTGTGAATATGTGGAGTTAAGAGTCAAGCTAGGGTCAATCCAGCTTTGGAAGCAGCTCCAGATCTGTAAGTCTGGCTCCTGGTGAAGACAGTATAATGTGAGGGCCTGCAGCAATGAACCATGAAAAGGGATTACAGTCCTCCTTGACATTCTGCAGCAGCTCTGTCTGCCTGGCGTGCTCGCTCTGGATCATGCACTGATTTGCATTCTGAAGCTTGTCAGCAGCACAAGGCTCATAGCGCTGCACCAACACCGTGAAGCAGTAATTGTCTTCAGGCTCCATCCTTCAGGCCAACCTGTTATTTAACACATTAGTTGTAATGAATGGCAGGGCAAGCTGGGTGGGCCTCATTCCTGCATTGCTGTGTTTGTGATTGGCCCTGCTCTTCTATTGATCCGTGAGGCGCAGAGGTGGCGAGCAAAGTGACTCAACACAGAATAACAATGAAAAGAGATGGAGATCCGGGAGGAGCCTGTCCCTCTGCAGCGAAGAGTGGGATTTTATGTGGTGGGGAGGGAAAAGGGAATGTAGGCCAGCAGGGGTGTGAATATCACTGAACATTTGTCCACGTGCACACACAAACGGCACAGAGAGCGCATTAACAGCTGGAGTGCTGAGAGCACCAGCTGGGTAGGTCAGTCCACTGTCCGTCATGGCTGGCATTAGGTGGATTCGGTGCGTCTGCGGCGTTGTTCACTTCTGTCCTTGTCAATCGATTGGATCTCTTCTCACAAAGGTAGGTGCTGGCTCCGGGCTGTGCTTGTCACCAGAGAGATTCAAGGTCAGACACTCATCATGTTGTCCATGCATCAGTATGAGCCTGCAGGTTCACATGTCAGAGACTCACTTCAACTATATGTGGGGATTTTCTGATCTGAATGCGATCAGAGATTGCATTTCTAATTGAAAGTCTGATGACCTTGAAGACAAAACCTTGGTTTTAAAATATGAGGGTTCAGTTTAAAGCAGGCACTTGAAGCGACCTGCTCTGGATCTGCTGCTCCACAGAAGACTTCCTTTAGGACTGAACTGACTCCACTCAGTCTGAGAGTTATGGAAGAAGCTTTGACTGGTGATCAGGTGAAGGGCACCTCTGCAGGACAGACAGGTAACTGTTGAATGTCAGTGTTGTCAGCTGACAGATACTGACCAAAGGATGTGTAGCTCAAACTCAAACCTGATCACAGCAATACTTAACTTTATTAAACGTATTTTAGTTTGTCTCAGACAATTTGCACTGTGCCTTATATAAATGTTCCCTTTCCTTATGAAACAGTAACAGTCATCCAAACAAATAACCTATTTTCTCATCCCAAAATAAAACAGTGACAGTTTTATTTTTCCTGCAGTAGTTTTTCCTACAGGAGGATCAAACCAGGAAACTCGCCAATCAGAGGATCACAGCTGAAAACAGGGACTTTACATTCGAGCAAGAATAACTTCTCTTCTTGTTTCTGAGCTTGTTCTAATCTCAGCCTCTAATTTTTTTCACCTTTAGGTTTAATGTATTTTCTCATTTTTGCTTTACAGTAAAAAACAAACAAACAATCTTTTAAAAACTTGCCTGAGGGTTTTGGACAGAGATTTAGTGAGTGCATGAAAGGATCCATAAAGTAATGTTAGAATTGTGGCTGCTACAGTCAGACATGCAGGTTTGTTTGTCTGCAGCCTGTTCACTGGTTGACTGTTTGCAGGCCTGTTTTCAGCTTCTGAGAGCTTGCAGAGTTTCCATTTCCTGGTTTCTGCATGTGAGCATGGCTGCAGGTGGATGAGGCAGGCTGCTGGGAAATCCAGGTCAGAGAAATCCATCTGCAGTTTGAGGTCACAGATGTGGATCAGGAATTAGTTTGCTGGATCATGTGGCACATGTGGAAGGATGAGGCAGTTGCAGGTCGCTGACTTGCCTTTTAGAGGGCAGTCCTGGTATGAAGTCATCATTCAGTCACTTGTATAAACAACACAGACACTCAGACAATATGGCTGCAGAAATTCTGAACATAAATCCCAAAGAAAGACTAATATGAGCAAGTAAAAAAAACAGATTCCATCCTTTTAAAAAAATCATTTGTCCCACTTAAAATGCAAGTCTATCTATACAATCTATACAAGTCATCTGTAGTGATAATTTGAACGAGTCATCTATAGAAGTCATCTATATTAGTTATCTGTACAAATAAACTGTTATAGTCATCCATACAAGTTATCTAGCAAGTCATGTATAGAAGTTCTCTATACAAGTCATCTATAGTAGTCATCTATACAAGTCATTTATTTTAGTTATCTGTAGAAGTAAACTGTTATAGTAATCTATACAAGTCATCTAGCAAGTCATATATAGAAGTCCTCTTTACAAGTCATCTATAGTAGTCATCTATACAAGTCATCTATAGTAGTCATCTATACAAGTCATCTATAGTAGTCATCTATACAAGTCATCTATAGTCATCATCTATAATAGTCAGCTATACAACTCATATGTAAGTCAAATATGTAAGTCATATATAAAAGTCTTCTTTACAAGTCATCTAAATAAGTCATCTACGCAAATCATATATAAAAGTTCTCTATACAAGTCATGTACGTAAGTCATACACACGTGGACAAAATTGTTGGTACCCCTCAGTTAAAGAAGGAAAAACCCACAATTCTCACTGAAATCACTTATGGGGCGGCCGTGGTGCAGTGGAAAGGGCAGTCGGCTTGTGATTGTAAGGATTGCAGGTTCGATTCCCGCCTTGCCTGCCCATGTGTCGAAGTGTCCTTGGGCAAGACACTGAACCCCACATTGCCTCTGATGGAAGGTTGGCGCCAGTGTTCGGCAGCGGAGCCTCCATCAGTGTATGAATGTGTGTGTGAATGGGTCTGTGACTGTAAAGTGCTTTGGGCCTTCAATGAAGGTAGAAAAGCGCTATATAAGTAAACGCCATTTACCATTTTACCATTTGAAACTTACAAAAGTAACAATAAATAAAAATTGATTGAAAATTAAATAATCAAAATCAGCCATCACTTTATAATTGCCGATTAACATAATTATTTAAAAAAACAAACTAATGAAACAGGCCTGGACAAAAATGATGGTACCTCTATAAAAGATTGAAAACTATTTGACCAGACTGACATGATTAACTCAGGTGTGTCCTTTAATTGACATCACAGGTGTTACCAAACTCATAATCAGTCAGTCTGCCTATTTAAAGGGAGACAAGTAGTCACTCTGCTGTTTGGTGAAAAGGTGTGTACCACACTGAACATGGACAACAGAAAGCCAAGGAGAGAATTGTCCCAGGACATCCAAAAACAAATGATAGATAAACATCTTAAAGGTAAAGGCTATAAGACCATCTCTAAACAGCTTGAACTTCCTGTGACAACAGTGGCTCATATTATTCAGAAGTTCAAGACCCACGGGACAGTAGCCAACCTCTCTGGACGTGGCTGCAAGAGGAAAATTGACGACAAATTAAAGAGACGGATCGTTGGAATTGTATCCAAACCTCCAAAGAAATGAAAGGTGAACTCCAAGGCCAAGGTACATCAGTGTCAGATCGCACCATTCGTCGTTGTTTGAGCCAAAGTGGACTTCATGGGAGACGACCAAGGAGGACACCACTGCTGAAAAACAATCCTAAAAAAGCCAGACTGGAATTTGCAAAAATGCATGTTGACAAGCCCCAAAGCTTCTGGGAGAATGTCCTTTGGACAGATGAGACCAAACTGGAGCTTTTTGGTAAGGCACATCAACTCTATGTTCATAGACTCAAAAACCAAGCATAGGAAGAAAAGAACACTGTCCCTACGGTGAAACATGGAGGAGGCTCAGTCATGTTTTGGGGCTGCTTTGCTGCATCTGGCACAGGGTGTCTTGAATGTGTGCAAGGTACAATGAAATCTGTAGACTATCAAGGCATTCTGGCGAGAAATGTGCTGCCTTGTGTCAGAAAGCTTGGTCTCAGTCGCAGGTCATGGGTCTTCCAACAGGACAACGATCCAAAACACACAGCCAAAAACCCCCAAGAATGGCTGAGAGAAAAGCGTTGGACTATTCTAAAGTGGCCTTCCATGAGCCCAGATCTGAATCCCATTGAACATCTGTGGAAGGAGCTGAAACATGCCATTTGGAGAAGACACCCATCAAACCTGAGACAACTGGAGCAGTTTGCTCATGAGGAGTGGGCCAAAATACCTGTTGACAGCTGCAGAACGCTCATTGACAAATACAGAAATCGCTTCATTGCAGTGATTGCCTCAAAAGGTTGTGCAACAAAATATTAAGTTATGGGTACCATCATTTTTGTCCAGGCCTGTTTCATTAGTTTGTTTTTTTTAATAATTATGTTAATCAGCAATTCAAAAGTGATGGCTGATTTTGATTATTTAATTTTCAATAAAATTTTATTTATTGTTACTTTTGTAAGTTTCAAGTGATTTCAGTGAGAATTGTGGGTTTTTCCTTCTTTAACTGAGGGGTACCAACAATTTTGTCCACGTGAGTACTTTGTTTTTCTCCATGACACAGATAGACATTAATCCTAATGTGAGACTGTAGACCAACAGTATGTAATAAGCGTGTCCCTTCAAGAACATTTTTTGACATGGAAATGCATACATAAATGTATATGGACCCAAAACCTTTGGAAGCATCAAGGTACGGCCCCTCAGTTAGAGGGAATTCCAATAGGATAATAATTTTAACGTTTTCATTGTAATAATTTTACCTGTCAGTGAAGCAGCTTTCATGGCCAAAAATCTTGGGCAATCTGAAATAGTTTCTCCAAGATGTTATTCATTTTCCATACACATTTAAAGACTGCAAGCGCTCTGTTCTGTTGGACAAGTAAGGCAAGAGCTTTTATTTGAGCTGCAACTGTCTCTCTGTCTCAGTCTTTACCGCCTGCCGTGCGTTTCCATTAAGCTCCAACAGCCCGCTCTGTAAGCAGCTTCAAAACGACCAGATAAATCAGAAATTCCCTATTTCTAACTTTAAAAATACATCTTCCTCAGACAGCTAGGATATCAACCTCCAATTGCTCTATGGATCATTGGGATATCCAGCAGCAAAAGTACTGCATAAATTCCTTAACATAGAAAACATTTTCAGACAATGTGAAGTCAGAAAAGTTCCTGAAAAATGGAAAACAGGCTCGGTTGCTCAGAGGGTAAAAATGTGAAATTGAAATGTGAGATACAATTTCCCTTAACTTTACCTTTAACCAATGACACAGAAGCTAAAAACTGAATGACAACTTCAGCTAATGTTTTTAGCCTGTTGGCTACACAGAGCAATCTCTGTGTTTATCTCATTTACTGCATGAAAGACACGGATTTTGTTAAGAGATCAGGTTGATTTATTTTGAAACGCTCTACAAAAACATCAGTGATCATGCCTTAATGATTGGGGTTTATGAAAACATTTAGAATCTCCTACAAGCTACAGAGAGCTTCTCTCCACTGTGTCAGAACGGCTGCTTCCCGGTGTTTCCTTTCTCTCTTACGGGGTTTGACGGCTTTCTGTCCTGCTTTAACCTGAAAGGGCAAGAATATAAACAAGAATAAAGTGAGGGTGCTTTTTATTTCTGTCTCAATGAAACTAAAGTTCAGGAGGCCCGAGCAGACTGCTTTCCCATCCCGCGCTGAACAAGTATCAGTTAGAACAATTAGACAAAGTATGTATGAGTCAGTGTGCAGATTTAGACTGTGGAATAGCCTTAGGAATCAATACGAACAATGCCCTGATGTTATTCAATTTACTTTCAAACCTAAAGAGAAACTGTTAAAATGTAAGACTTTTATTTTAACTGTTAAAATACAAGGTGGATGAAGAAAAATGAGGAAATATCCAAGCATTTACTGCGAAATGTTGATTGTCTACAAAAAAATAAATAAAATAAAATTAATTATGTGAAATATTATTGTAACCAAAAGGATAGGCTTGAATGAGCAATGGCTTCTGCCTATCCCCTTGTCAAACATGTATTTTTAAGTTTAGCTTAACTGACACTTTTCTTTACTTGATTATTTATTTAAGTAGGTATTTATCATCATTTGATTTTTTTATTTGCATCATACACATTAAACATTCAATCCTCCTCATCACACAGAGATGCAAAGGTTCATCTCATTGTGGGTTCCTGTCCATGCTCTACCCCAACGTTGGTCTCAAAGTCTGAAGGACGGCCAGTCTGCAAGGACACGGAGCAAACACTCAGCTCTGGTGAGTTAAGCTGCAAAGGGGCGGAGTTTTAGGGGAGTTGGACTTTGCTGAAGAAACGGGGGGTGGGGTGTCCCCGGTTTTTTTCAGCAGCTGGAGTGCAGGTGGTGTTACTGCAGACTTTCTTCTACAGTGACGCACTTATATTCACTGTGTAAGGAGCGCCGTGGTCGGCCGCTCTGACGTGTTTGTTTACAGTGAAAGACTGAATCTCATTCATTTAATGGCTCATATTCAGTGTCACTTGAGCCATTCAGCCTCTCTGAGCTCAGTGTTCAAATAGGAAGAGTAAAGAGGAGATGGCTACAGACACGGATACAGACAGCTGCTGAGCCACACATGTGCAGCATAGAGCAGCGTGGACAGCCTCAGCCTGAAAGCCTGTTAAAATGCTAACAGCTTCATGTGCTGCTGTCATGGTTTTAACTGATTACTGTCTGCTGCAGCTCAGAAATCGACCCAGTTTAGATCCAATCTTAGCAATCTCCCTGTGAATTTCACACTTTTCTGCTGCACTGCAACACAATAACCCTCAATAATACTGTATGAATCATTTTCTGTTTCTGGAGCTTTGAGGAACATTGATTCAAACTCTCCACTTTTAACATCTGTTATGCTGATGGAAAAAAGAAATGTTTTTTTTAATCCACAGCCATTACAGATACTGACTTAGGTGTTCAGCTGCCCTGAAACGGATCAGAGAATTGTCCAGGGTGAACCCCGACTATCAGATCTGGGTGAATCAATGTTGTGATTCGGTCCTGATAAAAAATGATCAGAGAAACAGCTCAAACCACAAACCACAGCAGATGCCCACAAACTTACACCAAGACAGTTCCCTCCTTCTTTCATCCATGGTTCTTTGTGTCGTCCTACTGTACCTTGCCCTGCCCTTTCTGTCAGTATGCTCACCTGGCAGGTATGGGACAATAATCCTGATCAGCTCCTTCTGTGTATACTTTATGATTTAGAAGAGGGCTCAACCAGAATGGAGCAGAGCTGGAGCCTGAAGCATTAAGCTGAGTTAACACACACTGCATTCAACTTTAAGTCCATGTACACACGCAACCTGAGGTCTTAAGGCGTGATTTGAGTGTCAGGTGCAGTGCAGCAATTTTAATGTTGCTGACTGATGTAAGCGTCATACTCAGGGATAATCATCTTGGGGCACATGACCTGTTCAGTGACTATCAGCAGGTGGAGTACATATCTGACACTGGGGAGAAGCTGGTTGTTCTCTTCCTGAACTCTATTATATTTTTCTTGATTGCATAGAGACAAAAAATGGTCCTTTCATTTTATTCGTATTTTTATTTTTCCTTCCTCGGCAGCGAAGTCTCATTTCCACTGACAGTCCGGTATGGTATGGTCCGGTAAGGAGGGGTAGGTGGTGTAGACTGCTAGCACATTGGAGGTCATCCAGCAGCTCGTCTTTTTATTGTTTTACTTCTGGTATGTCATGTATAACATGAAAATATAATAGTGTTTGAAAGAGGAAAAAACGTTATCTCGTGAGCGCTAGCTTATGAGCTTATATTGGGGCTTTTTTATAAGTTGTCATCACTTTCTAGTTGTCGTCACTTTCTGCCAATCAACGGGTGACTGACTATGGCCGCTTCGCCCAAACCGTTCCTTTCCACTTTTCTAAGGACCTACAACCTATGGGGTCCTCCTACTGTCTGTACTGTTTAATGGATCCATTTTGCAATGAAAATGCTCAAAATACTGGACTGGACCATACTGTACCACACCAGACCACTCGGTGGAAACGACAGAAACAAAACAGACATCCAGCGTCATTCAGACGTAGCTGCTGCAGCAGAAGTGAAGCTCACCGTACTGGGAGAGTCTCTGGATGATCTCATGAACCCAAACAAGGAGACGTGGATACCGATGCTTTTGTAGAGCTCAACAAAATAAATAAACTTGATCTCAAAACTTTTTTTGTGTCTTTCATACGTTGTAAATTAGATAAATAAACAAACACTACATCATGTAGCTGCCAGGCTAAAATCATTTGGCGATAGCGATAGTTTCTGTAAACAAGTGTCAAGCTGCGGATTGGCTGCATGTCCAAATTGAGGCAGCAGACGGTAATTTGATACCCAAATCGCTTTGGGTCTGAGCGCAGCATCTGTTATCTGCACCCACACAGGGGTTGGTCCATACGGGTGCTGCAGGTTTTTGTTTGGTCCTGTTAAGGGTCATAGAGAGAAGTGACCTCATCTTAAGCCTTAGTCACAACTGCCCTTACAAGTGAATATGGGCTGTCTGCGGTTTAAAAATGGGCAAACCGTGTTAAGATCGTAGACAACCCTTGAGCTCTTAAGGTGAAAATGTTTATGCACATTTTCTTCTACTGGCATGCTGCGAGCATGAGGGTGTAGTGACCCCTTAAACAACACGTAAGGGCGAGAAAGAATGAAGAGACGGAAACACGTCTTACACATTTCCTCTGTGAATCTTGCACTGCACAGGGATCCCATTATTGCTGTTCAAGGGAAAGGTGCGTGCACTTTGTACACATCCTGTGCACAGCCTGAGTGTTAAAAATGAGAAAATTAGTAGACAAAGAAAGACAATCAGTAGCAGAGTGTATATATAGTGGCCCTGTGGGTAATGCTCATGAATCCCAGCTGGGACCTCTCTGTGTGGGTTTTCTCTGGGGACTCCACCTTCCTCCCACAGTCCAAAACAAGCTTCATAGGTTGGTTGGTTACTCTGAAATGTCACTAAATGTGCATGTGAGAGTGATTGTGTGCCCTGCAACAGACTGGTGAGGGTGTGCCTCACCTTCACCCAACAGTAGCAGAACAGACTCCAGCATGTCTGTGACCCAGAAAGAGATAAAGCAGGTTAAGAAAATGAATGGAGTTTATATACATATAACTGCTACTATTTACACGTACATCATGTCCCAGTGTCAGAGCCGGCCCCGTTGATTGCTAGATATGTGTAATCATGGCTCCGATAGAATTGTAGATCATGGTTGCCATTGTGAGGAACATGTTCTACATCGTTCCTTAGAACAGCAGGATCAAATTCAGCTTGTCCAATGTTGGGGGGGCTATGTCCACGATTGCCTGCAGTTTTACCTGTATCCTGTCCTCCTCCAGGGTGACAAGTATGGAGCCCACAACTGACGTCCTTTTTTATCAGTTTGTTTTGTCTGCTGATGTCCTTTGCTTTGATGGCTGCAGCTCAGAACACTTCAGCAAAGAAGATGGTGCTTTAAGGTTAGCAGAAGACACGATGGAGGTTGAAGAATATGGTGAAATAAATGTGAGGGATGCTTGGATTCAATCAAACTACTGGAGGGCGTCAAGGACAAGTCGAGGCAGCTGGATGAAAAAACAGACATTTAAGGAAGTCATGAAAAAGAAAGAGGACCTAAATAAACAGAAACAAACACACTTAATTCTGTGAAGTACAGACAACATTAAAACATGACTTCAGGAGAAACAAAACAGTGACAAGAATCATCTAAAACCACAGACTGGTATTCACTGAGAGACAAGAAAACGTACGAACTGAGGATGCGATCTAACTGCTTTCTCAGCACATTTTCTACAGACAGAAAAAGGCGTCTGTCTAGTTTCTAATGGCTCTTTCGTGGTTTACTCTTTTGTCAAAGATACTCATTTTCCATTTTTTTAAAAATGTTTCTACTCAAATTGAAAGTAATCATAGTACTGAAGTTATTTTCCTTTTATTTTCTGAGAATCATAATGTTCAGTTTATCTGGAAAGAATCAGTTCACTGTAAAAGTTTTAAAGACCAAATCTAAGAAAATAAAATATTTGTACATTCAAGTGAGCTGCTCACAGCCAAGAACCATTTAGGGGTTTGATTCCCCTCAATGCAGCAAGGCATTGGGTGCCATTTTTAGAGTCTTTTGGTATGACAGCCTGGATTTGAACTCACAACCTTCCAGTCTCAGGGCGGACATGCGACCACAAGGCCCATCGTAGCATGTAAATAATCCTGGGTTTATCATGAAAATAACCACAGAAAGTCATTTGTCATGTTTCAGCTCAGAGCAGGAGAAAGCCTGGGGCTGAGTAGACCCCCCTCAGCTGGGATGTGAGCAGTTCAGGCCGCCACTCATGTTGTGGGTTTGCTGATGTCTTGCACAGTGCTTGCTTCCTTAAACTTCGCCGGGCCGTACCATCTCAAAGCAGAGCAGGGGCTTTCTGGGGCTTCCAGACATCCTCAAAGTCCAGCCCCCCGCCCTGCATCACCCCCACCCCCCCATCGCTCTGTCTCTTATTAGTCCAGAGTCTCTCATGGCAGCTGGCCAGAAACAACACAGCCTCCTAACACCATCAGCTACCTCAGATTTCACTCCCCCCTCTCCTTGTAGTACAATCTCATCATTTCCAGCTCGCGAAGAGAGCGGAAGAGAAGGAAGAGGAGAGAGTGTGAGAGGAGGGAGGGAGATGTTTTGAGCTGTTAGCAGGGAGAGAGGTTGGCCTGAATGCATTCTGTCTGATCTTCAGAGGCATCCAGGTGAGCTGTTTCCTCCTGGAAGGTAAGAGGAAGAGTGAGATCTGGCCGTTTCTCTGTCCTGCATCCAAATGTGTCCCCCCCTTCCCTTTCTGTGGAGACATCCCTTCTGTGTGTGTGTGGATGATAGTATTCCCCAGACATGCCACTCGCACGTCACACTGCATGAGACGATGTGCAGACCTGCAGGCGTGTCGACGATCAGGCAGGAGCTGGAGCTGCGAGCTCGTCTTTCTGCAGCTTTTGGTTTGTGTGCGTGATGGTGGGCTGTCATGCTAGCATGGCAGCTTGAAAGTGGACGGATCTCTTGTGCATTAGTGCACGTCTCAGTCATGAGGATGAGACAGCAGGCTCTGAGGGTGGAAAGGAAGAAAAGGTGCAATGGCAAAATTTGCCTTTGTAGCAGAGCGATTGCAGGTTTTTGCCTGAACATCAGCACTGTCAGCGCGCCCCCTCCCCGGTCACCATTCTCTCCTCCGTGCCACTAAGAAGCACTTCCGTGTGGCGGTGAGACAGATGCTGACATTGTCTAATGAATGGAAAGTTTCTGCTGCAGCGTGTTTTTGCTCACTCTACAGTACTGGGGTCTTACTTGGGATGCATGCTCTTTTTTGAGCCCTCAGGGATGGAATGGCAGGAATGGGGATGGGCCTTTCACCATCAGCGACTGGGTCTTGTGGATGCAGATTTCTGCAGGCCCATATGCAGGTCCTGGAGAAGATGGCTGGTTTTCCATCAGTGGAAAAGTAAAAGTGTAGATGCTTTTCTGCTCGATTTGATCCAAACAGTGCTTCATTATTTGAAAAGTCACTTAAGCAACTAAAAAACAAAACAAAAGCTGATGGCCAATGGAATGCAATGGCAATGAGGAAACTGTCCTGACAGGTTCTTAACTTGGAATGATCTTTTAGAGCTGGAATGATTCCTAAAGTAGAAGGCTTACAAATGAACAAGCATGCTCTGTTGGTGGTGATCAGCTACAAAGACAAAAAACGAGTTACACTCTGGAAGTCCTTTAAAAAGCACGAGGACATGTCACTCAAGATCACTTAAGGGCACATTCATGTGGAAGAAATCCTCTAAATTCTGTGTGGAATCATGAACAAGTTTTAAAATGGTTGCTGGGTAAACATGGTGTGGTGCTGAGTGGATACTGAAAGGACCAGCAGAACTGGTCACTTTCTTCTTCCTGCTTTCATACTGTTCAAGGTGAACCCTGCCGTCGCCTGACAGTCAATGGATAGGCTTCAGCATCTCTGTGACCCTGACCAGGAATAACTCGGTATGGTTAAAATGACTGGGGCTTTTTTTAAGACTGTAGCTGCTCCCAAGGGATCAGCTGTGTGAACTGCATGATTTTTCCAGGGTTTGGTGCGCTCTTCTGTTCTTAGAACGCCATGTGTGAAAACAAACCAAACCAGGCATTATCAGCATTCCCATCCATTTCTGCCAAGTCCATGTAACTGTCCCAGAGAGGAGGTAAAAGAACAGGATAATAGCTGCTTGAAAACAAAGAGTATTAAGAGAACTCACAAACTGCCTTTCATGTTTTCTTTGTTGTTAATTTCTTTTTTTCTTTTTGTTTTGTTAGTCAAAAGGATCCCATCAGAGCTTAAAAACAGAGTGGGCCAAAAGGAGCCGAACAACAAAGAAAGAAAAAAATGAAAATTATTGAGAAATTGTTCAGGTAACTGAAGGGCCATTCAAAAAAAGAAAAACCAAACTTGGTTTCAACTTTAGGATCATATAAAACAGAGCTCTGGTAGCAGTAATGATGTAATGCTCGTCTCTATATCCTGTATAAGGTAATGGTAGGCTTCTTTTCTGGCTTTGGATCGCTTCTGTGAGGAAAAAAAACATTTTTTCTGATCAGATTAAAGAAAGCAGCCAAAGACACCTGTTCTTTTTTTGCTAAATCACACAAAAAAAGCACGTTCTGATTTGAGAGAAGGGGGTGTTAACTTGTTCAAGGTTCAGTACTTGTACAGATATTGTTCAGGTTCAGTTCCTGAACAGAGAGCTCATAGAAATGTTGACATTCTGGTCATGACAAAGAAACTGAACTGAAAACAGGTAGAAAATTGTAACTATCTGTTGGCTGAAACTCTCCATGGGCCGTGCTGATGGGGGGGCATCTCCTTATTCCAGCATTCCAAAACGTTTAAAAAACAGGGATGCAGCTAAACATCCTTTCAAATTGGAATCTTTATTTTGGTTGAGCTTTGTGTTATGAGTCAAAAAAAAACCCAATTCAAAAGCCAAATCTTGAGGTTTTATTTTACAGTAGAAATCACTTTCTGTCTGCTTGAATTGCATGTTTCACACACTACACTCTTTCCCAACACCACATTCCATCCATCAAGGTGGCAGTAATGCAGTTTGATGTTTTGCTGTTCGCCAATAAATGAAGGGCTTGTGGGTGTGCAGAGAAAAAAATCCTAAAGCTGAAAGTGGATTTTGTATTTCTTGTGTTCTGTCTTGCACAATACAGTGTTTGTCCAGTTTGGTTTATGATGTGGTTTCATGCTGAAACTTTCAGCAATTGACACCACATAACTAACAAATTGTGACCCAGCACTTTAAGTGATCCCCGCCAATCTATTATCCATTTATTAGAGACCGGCGTTTATTCCATCACAGACAGAATGATGATGGTTAATGGGTTCATTTTGCGGTGAAATTCGGTCACAAAATGCAGAAAACAACAGATGAACATTTCAGGATTGATTGAAATGATACGAACATTTTATTCTGTTATTATTCTGGATGTATTTTATATATCAGAAAATATAATATATTATAAAGAATATATCTAATCAGAATATAATTAAAATACATTGTATTCTGATTAGCCCTGACAGTAAACATTTTTTTCTCTTTGAGTCATCAGTCTCGAATCAAAAGTCCCCTTCGCTTTCATGACGATCATTTTCCTGGAGACACGAGCACTTTTTCCTTTGCTCAGTAATCCATGTTCAAACCATCTAATTTATTGCTTCTTTCTCTGCTCACCAGGAAAACGTTTTGCTCCTTTCCTTTCTGCAGCTGTCTCTGACCTTTCACACATCTGCTTGCTCCATTTTCAGATATGATTAGGATTCACCTCAAAATGTGGTTCAGATTCCGAACCAGAATGTTCTTTGGAATATTCCACCACAAAAGTTTAAACAGAATGGAAAGAGCCATGCTGCACTGCTCACAACATGAAAGCCACAGACACTCAGCCCCTTGGGGTCACCCATTTGTGCTGTCAATTAGAGCAAAACATCTGCAAAAGGTCTGCAGACATAACAACGAGGAGAACTTTATAAACTCTGTTAAAACCTGAAGGACGGCTGTTAATCTGGAGCAGAACGCAGTAATACAGTCTTGGCCAAAGGTTTGAATCAAATCACTTGACATAGTTCCCTGAAATGTGATTAATGTCAAAAGATCTACTAATGAAACAACCTGAACTTATTGATTTTCTACATCTGATTAAAGTAAATGATCTTTCAGACATAAATGATTTATTGTTGCCTCCTTCTATATTTGATCTGAAGAAATGACTTGTCTGATGAAGATAGTCAGCATCTACTTGATATTTAATGATTTTGATCTTTTTGTTTTGTTTTGTCTTTGTTTATTCTTTACTTTTTTCTTTAATTACTATTTTTATTATTTTTATTATTATTATTATTTTTGATTTATTCACATCACTGATTTTTTTATGACGAAACTTTTCTTAAAAAGAAGAAAAAAATATATATATATATATTTATCATTATTCTCAATTATTATTTTTGCATAAGCTCCAATCAAGTTTAAAATAGTTTTCTACTTACATGCAAAGCAGTCTGACTCATTGTTACTCAATGACCTGTATTACTGTCAGTACAGTATAAATACCTGATTATTAGTTACGAACCGGTTGATATCTAATGTAAAGTAAATGGTATGGTCGAGTCGGGGTGGGATTATATAAGTTCGCTTCCTCCCACTCCCTTTCAAGCAGTCAATTTTCTGATGTCTAGTTATCCTGTGTTTGACATGATTACTGATGCAAATCTTTGTGGGTGTTGATTGTGTTACACATGTCTTGTATATCTTGTCTGCTTGAAATAAACCATTTCAAAATTCAAAACAAAAAAAACATAAAAAAATGGACTCCTATTAGCAACTACTGAAGAACAATTGTGAGCTCATGCGCCATCAGCATTGCATTTGAGCTACTGCCCACCTCGCCTCATATCTTTTCAGTACGGCTGTCAGATCCTAACACAAGGTTAACTATAAACATGTCTCTGCTGCAGCTCTATTTATATAGATATATAAATATTATAAATCTGTACATGTGTAAGCACTGGCTCTCACCCACCTTCCCTGACCGCACGTTCCTGCTGAGTATGGTTTGGTAGCATGATGTATGAAGGACCTTTAAACGTTGAAGTTCATCAGACCTTGATTTAAGGCTTCTGAATGACCTTAAGTACGGTAGATGTGTTAAGATGTTCAAGCCTGAGGGGACTGCAGAAATGATACATTTATCATATATTGGATTCAAAAAATCTTTATTATTAACATAGTTAATACGATAGTTTGTCAATAACAAAGTGAATAGTTTGGAATGGAGGGACCAGAAACCAAACGTACTCAACTTTTAAGGTCAAATGCCTTTATAGTATGGATTAACTGCAGTATGCGCACCGAGGCCTTCTTGAAGGCCCCAGGCAGAAGACCAAGGTGATGTTTTAGATGTAAATCACTGGAGGTGGAGTGAATGGCCCATGCTTTGATTCATATCAAGTGTCTTAAGAGGCACTTATGCTAACGAGCCAGACACCAATGTTTAATTAGGTCCTAAATCGCCATGCAGCCAAGGCCTTTTAGTTACACTGTTGTAGTGTAATTCTGCACTGAACTGTAAAAGTAGAGAGTAAATGTCTATTTTCAGTCAAATGCATTATAAACCACCAAATGTGGAGTGGTCAGTTAAAACATGTAGAAACGCTACTTCTGGAGAAAAAGCAACCGTTGACCTAAAGCGTGCTACCAGTCATTATAATCACAAAAACGAGGGAAGCATTTGTATTTTGGAGGGTAAAAAGGTTTTGTTGTTGAGCAATATGTTTTCTACATTAGCAAATGTGAAAGTTTTCTTGCATCATCCAGAACAACACGCTTTTTGCTGCAGTCATACTTTTGATCACAATTTGACCTTTTTTTGGTCAAATTGTGATCATTTTGATCTGTGTAGACTGAAAGCAAGGCAAAGACAGACCCCAGAAACTGGACCACAGAGGGAGAAACAGGATCTCTTGCTGAGTTCAGGATCTGCTTATCAAGATGCTGATGTTGTGCTGAAATCTGAACCCCTACCAAATCTGCCCACTCGCTCGTTTTACAGCAAATGTGTAATTGTTGCCAATATGCTGAGTGTTCAGGTCATTTGGAAATGTGGTATACTGGGTTTCTGTGGGCTTTCGTTTTGTCAATTAAACTAGTGCTTAAATTTTAACACTAAATTCTAATTAAAGGTTGCTACATACTGAATCTGATCCACATGTTCTGAGAATATTTTGCTCAGACAACCTAGCAAAAATTATGCATTCTAAAAGACAGAAAAATGTCAGCATCATGCCTGCATTGTGACATGAGAGTCACTCTGTTGGGTTTCCATCACTAATGAAGAATGGGAAGGACAAGAGTCTGTGGAGGGTGTGGAGGCTACGCTACAGAACCGACCACATCATGGCCATTTTCCTAAGTGACTGTGTGCGCTCTTACAGCCGAAAGTGCTGGGAGGCCTGCCAATGTAGCCATTTATGTCTGAGCTTTGTATTCCCCTGCTTCCTAATCAAAGGGAAAGGCTGGCTACGCCGACCAGGACCAGCTGAGTCACTGTCAGCAACAGCTCATCTTCAGAAACATTTGCTTTGCCTCCAGAAAAGGATTTGTCTTGCAAGATATTTAAGAGTACAGTGCAACACATTACATGACCCCCCAAAGTAACTTTTGTCTAAGTCACATGCACTTGCACAGGGTATGCGTTCTTCGGGTTTTTGGGTTATCTGAACCCCTGGAGGGTCATAAGGAGGACTGACTGTTTCTTCAGGGGACAGCAGGTGCATTAACAAGCATTTATGCTTATTTTTGTTTCTGATCATGTACAAGTGCTGTCTCCTCACCGATCCAGCATGAATAGTGCAAGCACAGGATGTGCATGTGATGCGTATGTGCTCATAAGATGCCTGTAGGATGCCCAGACAAACAACACTGAGAGTTTAATTTCCTCATTTCTAACAGTGAGACTAAGTGCAGTGAGCCCACAAGGAGCACACACCTATCACACGAACAGCACTGACGGGCACCTTGCACTGTCCACAGAAAAAAATTCTAAATTCGTACGACGTGTCTCTGTCTCACCTACTTCACCCCTACTTTGCCTGTGCGTGTTGTACAAGTGGTCGCTTATGTTGCTTGCAGCATTCCCATAGAAAAAGTTGTGCATAAACGATTCCGCTGTGCAGGCTTACTAAGCAGTCAATAGCCTTGATAGTTTCTGCAGCCGCCTGTGTGTCCTGTACAGATTTACCCATTTCTAGTCAGCAGATTGCCCGTATTCTCCTCTGAGGGCAGATGGGACTAAGAGTTAATTTTGCACAGATACATAAAACAAAAGTTATGAATTAAAACCTGCTCTTACAGTCTGAGATTTTTCACAAGTGAACTCTGCACAATTGGTGACTACAATTCTGGGGATGAGTAAGGTGGTTGAATCAACCTGACTGACTTTGCAAACCTGAATACTCCTTTATTATTATTGCCCACATTTTCCATTACAGGACAACAGCTCCAGTGCAGAGTGGATCCTATAGGATCCCTGTGGGACACCTGGGTCACTGCAGCACTACACCCTATAATTAGATTGAGAGAAACAATGTCTTTTATCAAAACAAAGGTGATGGAGGGAATAGTAGTGATTATTGAGGCTGAACTTCAAACAGAATCAATATGAGATTATTGCACAAGTAGCAGAGCTTTTTTGTCTCAATGGAGTGGCAGAAGAATGCAATATGTTGAGTTTCTTGCACAGCTTTGATCAAGGCTTGGCGCGGCTTCATTTTTATTTCTGTAAATGAGACAAAGACTGAAAATGAAGCTATTAGCCAAAGTTCCTCAGGTTTTTCCTGGAGACTCCTGATGATCATCTTTGGACTTTTGCTTGGTTTTACTCATTTTCAGTGCTGGCCCAGCACTTGGCCTTCCAGATTTAAAATGAAATCAAGACCAATTTCTCAAGTTTATCCTAACCCAGCAATCCTTGCTGCCTTTTAATGCTTGAATAATTGAAAAAACGGTAAAACCGGTGTAAAACAGTAAAAAATCACCTCCAGTGACCTGAACATTACAATTTTTTGGTGGTACATTTTTTAATGGTCACTTACGAGAGGACAGGAGAAAAAGCTAGGAGTAAATTCCCAAGGTATCCAAAGCTGAAAAAGCAAACTGAGGCTAGAGACCCCGTCCCTCGTTTACAAGAGTCGAATCGCTTTAGACCATTTTAAATGCAGGGACGTGCTGTAGGAGACATCATCCTCACCTGCCATCATAAGAGTCATCTACCTGATGGTTCACTTTAATTGCTGTAAAAAGGATTAAAAAAGCCTCTTTAATCAATTGAACTCTGACCTTTAACCAACTGAACAGAAACCATTTAGTGTCCTTGCTAAAGAGGCAAGCCAGCTCTTTGCTCCAGCCAAAGGCTTCTAAAGGCAGTGAAACTAACACAATGATAGTCAAGTCATAAAATTACTATCTAGCTGCTACTAGAGCAACAAACAAAGGAGGCCACTTTATGTGTGCAAGCTTTTCAGCTCCAAGCATTTAAGGCTTTTTGCAGGTTTAAAGAGATTTCATAAAGCATGAGTTTAAAGACACTAAAACACCTGCCTAAAAAGGAGACAGGCTGGAGTTCCACTGCAGTAACAGTTCATGACTGATTTGCTTTAGAACCATTCGAACATGTCTAAATGTCAGTGATGGGAAGGATGAGGATCATGATCATGTCAGGGAAAGTGAGAAACCCTGCAAATGTTTGAGGACATTTTGAAAACTCAGTCATAAATGCTTTAGGATACGTTCTTTGTGTTTTCTGTTGCTGAGCTGAAATGGGTTTTAGTGTTGCACCTATAACTTCCTCTTGTGATGTTTTTGGCTGAAACACAGTAAACCAGCCCAGCAGTGACCCTGCTTAGTTTTTAACCTTCCCTTTTTTACCACTCAGGGGAGTTGGACTTCCTGGAACATCCAACGTGTTAGACACACCGTTTCTCTCTGTCCCTTCTCATCTAGTATTCATGCTCTGTAGTGTGATACACCCTAAAGAAGTGTTTGTTTTTGTGATCCTGAGCATTTCAGTAGACAACAGCTGTGAGTGAATATCCACCACCACTCTCACGGTCAAAGCAGCATGACAGTTTAATTTCTGCTCATGCCTCAGTCCACAGAAGCTTTTATTCAGAACTTCAATGTGCAGGTAGTAAATCAAAAAGCACAGATTGGAGTCCATATGTTTCCAAATGTTTCTACAGCTTTTGGAACATTACACGGGTTTGTGGCTGTATGTGTCCATACGATGCAAAGAAGGGATAGTTTTTGTTTTTTATACATGTTATTTTTGGTACCCTGTGGTTGGTGAGGTTAGATGTTGGACCTGCACTTTCAAAAGTTTGAGAGTTTGTAAATCTGTCATAAAAAAGTTACTGTCTTCATTAGAACTGAGTATATTTTTTGAGCTGCTGCCAGCTGACCACATGTGAGTGATAGAGAAGAACCTTTCTTGTGCGACGTGCTTCGTTGTTCAGCGAAACCTGGCCCATGTTAGAGAGTAAGCTGCAGAGGTGTAAGAAGATGCCTTCTGTTTATCAGTGTAACCAGAAGTTCTCTCTGCAAAAAGGCCCAGCCTAAATATTTAATCTGATGGGAGCCGTGGCAAAACATCTCATGTTGACTGAGTCTGGTGTGTCCAAAATAGACATCGGAGGAGTCACAGGTAAGGCGTTTAAAAGGAAAATAGATTGGAAGCATGGGTTTTCCTGAAAAAGGTTGAGGTAGATCTTCTTTGGCAGCTCTTTACCGTGTTATGGGAGCACTGATATGAACTGAGAGCACACGTGCAGTGTGGGAACAGCAGCATTAGTGTGTGTTCCAAAGGCCATTCAAGCTGAAGCTGATTTGACCCGAACAGAGTCTGTGAAAGATAAAGTTTCTCTTTATTAAGTCTGTGTAGGGATGAGGAAACCTGGCTTAGAAGACACGAGAAACATTCCCCATTATTACCTGAATGTTAAAATCACATATGGACTTATTTTAATTTGTGTTCACTTATTTCCTCACCTCTCCTCCGTTTATCCCTTTATTGCTGTAGATATGTGTCACAAAGATGTCCACACGCGGCTGCCAGGGAACGGACTCAGTCATCAAACCCCTGGACACCATCCCTGAGGACAAGAAGGTGAGAGTTCAGCGCACGCAGAGCGGCTTTGACCCATTTGAGAAACCTGCCAGCCAAGTGAAAAGGGTCCATTCTGAGAACAATGCCTGCATAACATCCAAGAGTTCATCCACCAGCAAAGAGTCCCCAAAACTGCGCCGCCACTCAAGCCCCAGCTCGGTAGGTGAAAAATGTGTCCATTTGTCACTGTAAGAAGTCTTTCATGTAATTTCTAGTCTTGGCTATTAGCATGTCTATGTGTGTGTGTTTGCCTGCGAGAGTGTGTTTGTATGAGAGGCCGTATGAGATTTAATCCATACATTCTTACACACGTACCATCAAACTCTTTGATGGTATGTGTGTAAGAGTTTGATGGTACGTTTAAAGTCCCTCTCCAACCAGATTTCTTTTTTTTTCTTTTTTTTTTTTTTTTTTTGCAAAATCGTTCCCAGTAGTCTTGTAATTATGATTGTGCAGCTTTTATCCTAGATCAAAAAACCTGTGTCGTTTTATAAGATATGTTTTATGTTCACTGGCAGTAGCTCATTAGAAATACAAGTATGGCTTATGGGCAGGACTGCCCTCTTCACCTCCTCGTCGCTGCGAGCTGTCTGTGCGCTCACGTGTGAACTTATAGCTCCAAGCTAGCATTAGCCACGCAATTACAATGGCAATCAATACTGGATCAATCCAGCCGTACAGTTTAGAGCCAGAGGCCATCTCAAACCAGGCAGACTGCCTCCCCAATGCAGCAGTGGCTCTATGTCTGGCCGTCAGCTCACCTTCGGGAATCAGCATGCGTGATCCCTCCAGCTCCATGGCTCCTGCGACAAACTATCTAGACCCCTCTTCACCCAACAGTAGCCGGGACAGGCCCTTCTGCCCTGAAAGGATTCAGCGGGTTAAAAAAATGGATGGAAAACCAGGAGAACTATAGATCAACCCACCATACTGGATGTGATTTTTTACCTGCTATCACTGAAAACGTCACGTGCCTGAAATTGACTCCCTGATTGGTTAACGTGCCACGCCTACCTCCTCAGACCTCAGATTTTTTTTTGCTCTGGCCCGTCACGGCACGCCGCCCAGATCGCGCTGCTGCCAGACCTTTGCGCCGTGCCTGCTGCTCAAATCGTGCCAGAGGACCTCTGATCATGTCTGTACCATTGACTTAACATTGAAACTAGCCGTCCCTTAAGGAAGCTCCCAGCCACCCTACAGAGGAAGCTCATTTCAGCATGTTTTGACTACCTGAATGGTTGTTCATATGTTGCTCTTATATACTGGAATCCTCCCATGATTCGAGAAGTGAAATGAGCACCAGTGTGTTACTGTAGTGAAGCGTGCACATCTATTGCATAATTTTGATTTGCCTTTTAGGATGAAATGTTCATTCTTCTATTTTGTAAAATAGATTTCTCCCAAAAGTACACTCCAGTTCACTCCGGAGCGTCATATGTGACATTTTTCTGCCTTATTATGCCTTTTTCTTTTTTATTTTGCTGCTGCTGCTGCTTCTAATATGGAGAAGGAGATAATGAAACTGTTTCAGATATGGTACAAGGACCATACCTCCAAAACCGCTATGTCACTACAGCTGCTATTAGCGTGAATGGAAATAAAAACAGATAATCGACTCCATTCCATTATTCTTCCCTGACTGTAATAGTTCACAGGTCACAATGCAGACATTTAAAAAACTCAAGAAACTAAATCCATTCAAAAATATTTAAAAGTACCAAGTTTAAAGTCAGAGCTTTCTTTGAAAATGTTTGTAAAAAGAGCCTGTGTGTCTTGGTCAGACCATGAAGGACTTTAATTGATGCATGTCAGACAATTCCTCATTCTTTGTTTTCTTACTGTGAACAAATCAGAGGTAAACTGTTTCTATTGTTTCACTGTTTGGAAGGCAATCAGTGCATATTTAGGAATGCCCAGAGTGTCAGCTTCCACTGGTTCTCATTGATGGACCCTTCTTACTGAACATGTGTGTAGACTCTAGAGCTGATTGGCTGCAGGATTTATTGAACAGCTTGCAGTTTGAACTGCAAATAAAAGCTGAAAAAGCATTCACATATGTAATAAATATGAGAATGACATTGAACAAATTTAGAAACAAGAATATGAAAGATGGGCTGCACAGTGGTGTGATGGCTAACATTTTCACCTCACAGGAAAAAGGTCCTGGTTAGAATCCCAGCTGGGTCTTTTCTAAATGGAGTTTGAATGTTGTCCTCATTGATGTTTCTCCTATACGCCATAGGTTACCTCTAAATGTGTTCGTCTAAATTGTCCTTAGCCATGGATGTGGTTATATGTGATTGATACAGTGTGGCCCTGTAATAGACTAGTGAACTGTCCTGGATGTACCCCTGGACAGCTCACTAGTCTAGTAAAAAAAGTCTAGTTAAAAATTGGTTGGGATAGGCTCCAGCAACCCATGACTCTAACAAGGGATTAAGTGGGATAAAAATGGACAGATAGATTATGGAAGATGTAAAACCCAGATGTTAAAGAAGAAAAGGATTTTTATTGTGAGCTGCAACTTTGATCATTTCTGCAATAATCAGGGGACTGATATGGAAACTTAACAGAAACAAATACCTTTGGCAGGTGAGGAGAGGCTGTGTGAGCAAAGAAATCCCAACTTGAGACCAAATAGAAAAGGGAGAGACTCTTAGTTGGAAAAATGATCAATGGTTCTCTGAAGGGTGCCATTGCAGCAAACCTTTACTGTTCAGAAGTTTATTCAGAGAACAAAATGGTATTTTGAGGTCAAACAGTGACCTGACATGCTCAGTGTGCCACCTGGGCAGCAGAAGTTTGAAGAGGATGAAGATCAGGGATCTTCTTTCTATTGAATGTAGGTGTGAACCTGATTCCAAAGTTGTGATTCCAGTGTCCTGTGAGCCGCATGTATTAATGTCTGCAGCTAAAGGAGTAGAATTGCATTAGAAGAGCTTCTCAAGAGTTCGTGCACTTTCTTTCTAACAGATATCTCACTTGAGCTACAGACTGTTTTGCATGAAACTATTTTGTGTTGAACTTGTTTAATACTGTTTATACCTAAATATTTTTCTTTTCTTTAGCCCACAAGCCCAAAATTTGGAAAAGCTGATTCCTATGAAAAGCTTGAGAAACTGGGAGAAGGGTCCTACGCCACAGTTTACAAAGGAAAAAGCAAGTAAGTACAGGGTGCATGCATGGCGTGGTCCCTTTCTTTCCACAGTGTTTTCCACACCATTACACGCACTTTAAAAGCCTTGATTTTTTTTTCCCAAAAACAACTATGTGCCTTATAAACTGAAGTGCTTTATATCTGGATTAATTATGGCCCGCAGCGGCAGTCCCTGACTGTAAGACCCTTATTGTGTTCACAGCTTGGAACATTTCTGTGCCTTTGAGTTAAAATTTGACCCCCACCACATCAAAAAACATTTTTTTTAAAATCATTTATATATATATATATATATATATATATAAACAAACCAAACCAAAACAGCTGTTGAGAATATCCAAGAGAACTTTTGAAACTATTTTGGGATGTCAACATGAGCCACAGCTTGGCGGCAATTTTCTAGCAAAGTGTGAGATTTGTAGATTTTTACACTTTTCCACAATATGAGAAAACGACACTTTGGTTTTTCCCATTTTTTACAAAACTTCACAAACGTGCCACCAGCCGCAGTCTACAACCGCCACAGAAGTTGACCGTGGGAAGCGGCCACCATCTTGAATTAAAAAAAAAAGCAGCTCCAGTACAATGTACAAATGAAAACTCGCCCTATTGACCAAACGAAAACTCGTCACAGGGATATTTAATGATTTTGTTTCTTGGGCATCATCAATTTTTCTCAAACTGACGTCAATCTTTTCTGTATTACCAGGTGACAAAAGCATAAAGTGGTTGCTATAGAGATCAAACCAACAGAATTTGGTTGGTTTTTCCACCACTTTAAAAAAAGAGTGGTGTTTACATCGATTTCTCCCACACGGCTAAGACTAAGCTTACAGAAAGTGAAGGGAAGGGGTTAGGGGTGCGTTGTGACGGCTTTGCATGTAAATTCGGTTTAAAGTAAGGCGGTGAGGGTGGTAGTGGCGTGTAGAGGCGGGTAGTGAGGGCGTGGGAAGGTAGCGGCAAAGGTGAGGCCGGTTAGCGCCTGCGGGCCTTCCAATGCTGCTTGTGGCTTTAATTCTTGTTATACCTAATGATGTCAAAGCAGAAGTACTCGTGCAGACGAGTCTCCTCGGGGGGTTGGGACTTTTCTGCGCGTCTCACTGCCTCGGTCTTTTCTCCGTCTTGATGGTTGCCTTGTTTAGGGTCAAAGGATTTTGATGTTTTTTAGAATGCAGAAGCTTGGAAGTACACGGCACTCTATTAAAATATTTGGCTGGGTACACATTCATGCAGCTAACGTGTGGTGGTATCAGACTGTTTTTTTACGTCTTACTAATATGGTTGAGAGTTACAGGTATTGTGAATACGAAGCTAGCGTGTTACAAACGAGTTCTAGAGTTACTGTGAATATAGTTAAAGTCTGACTGACAGACTCATCTCTGATTGTCTGGCTTAAGGTATTTTACAGTTGACATAAGTTATAGATATGGGTTATATACATGTACTGTGGAAAATATGGCATTTGTCTTTGTGATGAGTATTAAGTATTACATTTGTTTTGGAGGAGCAGCATTGCCACTGGATGAATGAATTAAATAAACTACAGTTCAGGCCTGAAATAAACAACCCTGTTTGTGCATAAAACCCAGCAGTGGTTTTATTCTTTCCTCACAGGTTTTCCTAATTGAATTCAGGATAATAAAGAGTTCAGGCACTGAAAGGCACAACGTCCAGCCCCCTGATCTCTGCAGTGATAATGTGATTGTGCTTTGTTTCTCTCCTCAGCAGCTGTGATTGGTGACTTTCATTTCATTGTAATCCAGTGGCCTTGTAGCAGAGTCTCCCTTCACTGCAGCTAAATTGCTTTTACTGACAAAACTATCCTCCACTTCTTCTGACTTCACTGTGTTCAGTAGAATTGTTTAGTCATAGATCCCATATGAGATGCACTCATTTAACAAGCTGTTTGTTGACAGGGTGAATGGAAAGCTTGTGGCTCTGAAGGTGATCCGTTTGCAGGAGGAGGAGGGAACGCCTTTTACAGCCATAAGGGAAGGTAAATGTCAAGAAAGGAAAGCACACCCTTACATTTGCCTTTTTCTTTTCACTTTGCCTAAATCCCAAAGAAAACTCTCCACATTTTTTTAGCACCTGAAACAAATGTTAGTGGCTTTCCTCTTGCCTTTTGTCATTAAAAAAAGGTCTACATAATCTTTCTTTGCACCTGCGATGGGCTGGCGACCTGTCCGGGGTGTACCCTGCCCTCACATACGAGTGGCCGGTTTAGGCTCTGGCAGCCCTGTGACCCCGAAACGGACAGAACGGGTTTAGAAGATAATACTAATAAAATAAACTTTATTTGTAAAGCACCTTTCAAGATAAAAATCACAAAGTGCTTCACAGTAAAACACAAAATAAAACAGAATATAAAATAGAATAAAAAAAAAAAAA
>BNCR01000015.1:27495119-27624589 GCA_014656515.1 Oryzias celebensis
CCGCTTTTCAAACGAAGTCCGCCATGTAATGAAAGAAGCTGTTCTGACGTCAGGAGACGCGGCAGAAATGAGAGTATTTTTGTACTTCTGAACCACTGAGGTCAAGCAGCAAGAGCAGACTCACAGCAGCACCATTTCAAGCCGTGGATTCCTTCAGCTTGCATGCAGGAGCATGGTTGAAGGGTTCAAGCTGGAGCACACCTTTGGGCTCATGAAAATCAAACCTGGGTTAAGAATGGTCTTTAGCACAAATCAGTTGACTGAGTCTGCTTTCTTGTAGGTTTTAGATCTTTTGTTTGCCTAAGCTCCTCTATGATCAAGATGCAGAAAAACGTATAGGTCTGCAGAACCGACTTTTCCAGCTTTCTCCTCCTTCAGTTTCCTCTGGGAGCAGTTCAGATTCCTGATTGTGAGATTTAGCAAGTCTGTTTGAGTCGGACTGGAGCAGATTCTTCCTCACACACAACCTCAGTGCTTATTCACACCCTTTTGTTGTCAGTTTGATGAAGAGAGACTGTGAAAACTGACTGAGGTGTTCAATGCTTTTCTAATCCTCACCATGCAGACAGGAGTTCCCACCGATGGTTCCAGCAGCTCCTCCCATCTGCCCTCATGTTCAACAACAACTCTGTACTTTCTCTCTTTCAGCATCTCTCCTGAAAGGCCTGAAGCACGCCAATATTGTGCTCCTTCATGACATCATCCACACCAAGGAAACCCTGACGCTGGTCTTTGAGTATGTGGTGAGTCGACACTCTGCCTGCGAGCGCTTGACACGTGCACGGATGCAGGCTGCATCAGCAAAAGTGAATGGAACCACAGTTTAACGAGGAGACAAGGGTCAACCCTCATGCATTTCTTCACCTTAAATGTTTTATTTGAAGCCTGCAGGCCGAGGGCCACTTGGAGGCTGCTGGAGCAGCTGCTGCTTTTTCCACTATTCATTCCTCAGGCTAAACACACAAATGCAATCAGAAACACGCGCTCTCAAACCTACTCATGAAGAAAAACAGGGCGCTTTCCAAAACCGCTAAAGAAAACGTGGACGTCTGGCAACGTTTACACGCTTTTAGGCAAGAAGCTTCATTTCCGAGGGGCTCCACACACGAGCAATTGTGTAACCCAGGTGTGTATGCAAAGCTTAATGAAAATGTCAGTTTGTTCAAGAACACAATCTGAGGAAAGATGTGCCTATTTCATATTGAAAAGGGCGTGGAGCTGTGTGAGACAGAGATGGAGACATTCCATGAACAAAAATGATGTTACACATCATTACAAACATGACCCACACAGGCAGGAAGGACCACCCATTTCTGCTTGAAATGCATTCACTTTCAGCACCACTCAGTATGTTATTAACTGATAAAACAGGAAGGAATATTGACATTTGTATTTAATATGCTACAATTCAGTATCAATGATTGTAATCAATGATTGTAATCAATGACCTAAAAGCAATGAACATGAAGGAGTGACTATGCGCCAGCAGATGTGCAGTAAATCTGTGACATGTTTCGTTTCCTTTAACATGAGACACAGTGAAAATACAGAGCTATCATTTTATTTTTGCAGGTAAACAAAAACATCTTTTGCAAATGTCCTCGTAGAGACCTGAGGCTCCATAACAAACCTTGTTTCTGTGGTCAGCAGATCCTCCACCTCCACAAAAGCAAACATGGAGAATTTTCTCTTTCCACTGATGCCTCCTCTGTTCCCTAATTGATGTGGATGATCTTGATGTGCTGAGTCAGACGATACGATCAGCCAAACTGCTGACTCAGCTTTCTGGCTGCATTTCATGAGACCAAGGACACTGTGATACCTGGCTGGAAGGCTGAACATGTCAGTAATGGAGCCTCTAAAGGACATGTGAATGTATGAGTGATTGGAGGTGTCAGGAGGTTGGGTTAAAACTCTGAAGCACAGTGAAGTTCTTCAGGCTTGGAAGCTTGAGCAGGTTGAGCAGCTAAGATTTCTGTTCTTATTTAAATTCCTGAGTTTAGTTAAACGACTCACTGCTGGATTCAAATCTGTGTAAGATGGCTTCATTAGTTTGAAGCCGTAGTCGTTTTCTGTCAGCGCTCAGCATGACTGACCGGGTGAAACAGAGAGGACCCCGAAAACTGACAGCCCAGAATGACTGCATCTATTATGGAGACGGAGATGGAAATGAAAAGGCAGGAAATGCAGGCAGAGCGTAGAGGAAGATGAACAGGCGTCCGTGACTCTTTGAATTATTCAGCAGCTCTGCTGGTTTGGTCGGCTGCAGGAGATTGTAAACATCAGCGTGAACGCTGATCCACAGCCTCCGCTCACAGGATGAGCGGTGTCACCCCCACGCCTGTCAAACGCAGCTCCCCTGATGGCAAGCGCGTCAGGCAAAAATAATCCCCATTTCTGTGCGTTGCATCATGGAGGGAGGACATAGACTCAGAGTAACTGCTCTTTGGTGTTTGGACGTTGCATCATGTTGAGTAAATCAAACCTCTTAAAGAGCTTTCTAATAATTTACCACCACCTCTCTTCTTGTTTGCAGCATACGGATCTGTGTCAGTACATGGACAAACACCCGGGAGGGCTTCATCCAGACAACGTCAAGGTACTTCACATACGGAGACCACTTTGTGTTTGCAAAACTTCATGTGTGAAAACTAAGAAGGTGAAGGGTGAGTGGAGTGAGAGGATGCTTGTGGATCCAGTCAGAAAGATTCACCTGCTGGTTTATTCTGTACTCAAGTATGGAGAAGAAGAAGAAGAACAGTCCTCCAAACTAAAGGTCCTGCTTGCATGGCAGTGCTCCACTTCAGGCTGGTTCCCACTCAGAGACCTTCTGATGTCTTTTCTCCTTTTTCTCCTGGATTTTCATACATCACTCTTCATCTGCTGTGCAACTACAGTACTAACGTGTGACTGGTGGAACATTTTGTAGTGGTTGATGCTGAATTTGGAACAGAAAGCAGGATTCCAGCAGGATTCATTCATTTATTCCCTTCATTTTTGCAGCATTGGTTCATATTAACTTCAGATGGTCTTCCTCAGCCTTCATCTCCTGTACATTCACTCTCAAGCAGATATTTCTGTGAGCAGAAACACCGAGTTACACTCATGTAAAAACAGCACGAATCGATCTGCTAATCCTTTAGTGAGGCGAACTGCCCGTCAGCAGGTGTGTATCAGAAAGGGATGCTTTGAAATCCATACATGAGTTTGTTCTTTTTTAAGATTCCGTGTGAGTTTTGTGGTTGTGCCGCAAAAGTGACAGCGAGGAGCTTCCTTCCTGCCTTTCTTTCTTTCTTTCTTCTCCTCTGATGACACTGCATGTGTACGTTTGTGCGTGTGTACGCGTGCGTGTGTACGTTTGTGCATGTGTACGTTTGTGCGTGTGTAAGTGTGCGTGTGTACGTGTGTACGTGTGCGTATGTACGTTTGTGCGTATGTACGTTTGTGCGTGTGTACGTTTGTGCGTGTGTACGCGTGCGTATGTACGTGTGCGTGTGTACGTTTGTGCGTGTGTACATTTGTGCATGTGTACGTTTGTGCATGTGTACGTTTGTGCGTGTGTAAGTGTGCGTTTGTACGTGTGCGTATGTACGTTTGTGCATGTGTACGTTTGTGCGTGTGTAAGTGTGTGCATGTGTACGCGTGCGTATGTACGTGTGCGTATGTACGTTTGCGTGTGTACGTGTGTGCGTGTGTACGCGTGCGTATGTACGTGTGCGTGTGTACGTGTGTGCGTGTGTACGTGTGTGTGTGTGTGCGTGTGTACGTGTGCGTATGTACGTGTGCGTGTGTGCGTATGTACGTGTGCGTGTGTACGTGTGTACGTGTGCGTATGTACGTTTGTGCGTGTGTACGCGTGCGTGTGTACGCGTGCGTATGTACGTGTGCGTATGTACGTGTGCGTGTGTACGTTTGTGCATGTGTACGTTTGTGCATGTGTACGTTTGTGCATGTGTACGTTTGTGCGTGTGTAAGTGTGCGTGTGTACGTGTGCGTATGTACGTTTGTGCGTGTGTACGTTTGTGCGTGTGTACGTGTGTGCATGTGTACGCGTGCGTATGTACGTTTGTGCATGTGTACGTTTGTGCGTGTGTACGTTTGTGCGTGTGTGCGTGTGTACGCGTGCGTATGTACGTGTGCGTATGTACGTGTGCGTGTGTACGTTTGTGCATGTGTACAATTGTGCATGTGTACGTTTGTGCGTGTGTAAGTGTGCGTGTGTACGTGTGGGTATGTACGTTTGTGCATGTGTACGTTTGTGCGTATGTACGTGTGCGTATGTACGTTTGTGCATGTGTACGTTTGTGCGTATGTACGTGTGCGTATGTACGTGTGTACGCGTGCGTATGTACGTTTGTGCGTGTGTACGTGTGCGTATGTACGTGTGCGTGTGTACGTATGTACGCGTGCGTATGTACGTTTGTGCATGTGTACGTTTGTGTGTGTGTACGTGTGTGCATATGTACACGTGCGTATGTACGTGTGCGTATGTGCGTGTGTACGTGTCTACGCGTGCGTATGTACGTTTGTGCGTGTGTACGTGTGTGTATGTACGTGTGCGTGTGTATGTGTGTGCGTGTGTACGTGTGTACGCGTGCGTATGTACGTTTGTGCATGTGTACGTTTGTGTGTGTGTACGTGTGTGCATGTGTACGCGTGCGTATGTACGTGTGCGTATGTACGTGTGCGTACGTACGTGTGCGCGTGTGTACATGTACGTGCGCGTGTGCGTATGTACGTGTGTACGCGTGCGTATGTACGTGTGCGTATGTGCGTGTGTACGTTTGTGCATGTGTACGTTTGTGCATGTGTACGTTTGTGCGTGTGTAAGTGTGCGTGTGTACGTTTGTGCATGTGTACGTTTGTGCGTGTGTACGTTTGTGCGTGTCTACGTTTGTGCGTGTGTGCGTGTGTACGCGTGCGTATGTACGTGTGCGTATGTACGTGTGCGTGTGTACGTTTGTGCATGTGTACGTTTGTGCGTGTGTAAGTGTGCGTGTGTACGTGTGCGTATGTACGTTTGTCCATGTGTACGTTTGTGCGTGTGTACGTGTGCGTATGTACGCGTGCGTGTGTACGTGTGTACGCGTGCGTATGTACGTTTGTGCATGTGTACGTTTGTGTGTGTGTAAGTGTGCGTGTGTACGTGTGCGTATGTACGTTTGTGCATGTGTACGTTTGTGCGTGTGTACGTGTGTGCATATGTACGTGTGCGTATGTACGTGTGCGTGTGTACGTGTGTACGCGTGCGTATGTACGTTTGTGCGTGTGTACGTGTGCGTATGTACGTGTGCGTGTGTACGTGTGTATGCGTGCGTATGTACGTTTGTGCATGTGTACGTTTGTGTGTGTGTACGTGTGTGCATGTGTACGCGTGCGTATGTACGTGGGCGTATGTACGTGTGCGTGTGTGCGTGTGTACGCTTGCGTATGTACGTTTGTGCGTGTGTACGTTTGTGCGTGTGTACGTGTGTGCATGTGTACGTGTGCGTATGTACGTGTGCGTACGTACGTGTACGTGTGCGCGTGTGTACATGTACGTGCGCGTGTGCGTATGTACGTGTGTACGTGTGCGTACGTACGTGTGTGTGTGTACGTGTGCGCGTGTACGTGTGCGCGTGTGTACATGTACGTGCGCGTGTGCGTATGTACGTGTGCGTACGTACGTGTGTGTGTGTACGTGTGCGTGTGTACGTGCGCGTGTGCGTATGTACGTGTGTACATGTACGTGCGCGTGTGCGTATGTACGTGTGTACGTGTGCGCGTGTGTACATGTACGTGTGCGCGTGTGTACATGTACGTGTGCGCGTGTGCGTGTGTATGTGTGCGCGTGTGCGTATGTACGTGTGTACGTGTGCGCGTGTGTACATGTACGTGTGCGCGTGTGTATGTGTGCGTGTGTACATGTACGTGTGCGCGTGTTTACATGTACGTGTGCGCGTGTGTATGTGTGCGTGTGTACATGTACGTGTGCGCGTGTGCGTGTGTACATGTACGTGTGCGCGTGTGTACATGTACGTGTGCGCGTGTGTACATGTACGTGTGCGCGTGTGTACATGTACGTGTGCGCGTGTGTACATGTACGTGTGCGCATGTGTATGTGTGCGCGTGTGTACATGTACGTGTGCGCGTGTGTACATGTACGTGTGCGCGTGTGTACATGTACGTGTGCGCATGTGTATGTGTGCGCGTGTGCGTGTGTACGTGTACGTGTGCGCGTGTGTATGTGTGCGCGTGTGCGTGTGTACATGTACGTGTGCGCGTGTGTACATGTACGTGTGCGCGTGTGTATGTGTGCGCGTGTGCGTGTGTATGTGTGCGCGTGTGCGTGTGTACATGTACGTGTGCGCGTGTGTACATGTACGTGTGCGCGTGTGTACATGTACGTGTGCGCGTGTGTATGTGTGCGCGTGTGCGTGTGTACATGTTGAATGAAATGTTGTTATACTTTGCACTAAACTTAAAGAAGCATATTCTTCATCTTTTTTCATAACTTCTAACTTCATAGATGCAGTTCAGATTAGCTGCATGTGACTGAGACTAAATTCAGGCCCTGAATGTGTTCCGTTTTTTGGCGGCAGTTTGTGCATGTGTACGTTTGTGTGTGTGTACGTGTGTGCATGTGTACGCGTGCGTATGTACGTGGGCGTATGTACGTGTGCGTGTGTACGCTTGCGTATGTACGTTTGTGCATGTGTACGTTTGTGCGTGTGTACGTGTGTGCATGTGTACGTGTGCGTATGTACGTGTGCGTACGTACGTGTACGTGTGCGCGTGTGTACATGTACGTGCGCGTGTGCGTATGTACGTGTTTACGTGTGCGTACGTACGTGTGTGTGTGTACGTGTGCGTATGTACGTGTACGTGTGCGTACGTACGTGTGTGTGTGTACGTGTGCGTGTGTACGTGCGCGTGTGCGTATGTACGTGTGTACATGTACGTGCGCGTGTGCGTATGTACGTGTGTACGTGTGCGCGTGTGTACATGTACGTGCGCGTGTGCGTATGTACGTGTGTACGTGTGCGTACGTACGTGTGTGTGTGTACGTGTGCGCGTGTACGTGTGCGCGTGTGTACATGTACGTGCGCGTGTGCGTATGTACGTGTGCGTACGTACGTGTGTGTGTGTACGTGTGCGTGTGTACGTGCGCGTGTGCGTATGTACGTGTGTACATGTACGTGCGCGTGTGCGTATGTACGTGTGTACGTGTGCGCGTGTGTACATGTACGTGTGCGCGTGTGTACATGTACGTGTGCGCGTGTGCGTGTGTATGTGTGCGCGTGTGCGTATGTACGTGTGTACGTGTGCGCGTGTGTACATGTACGTGTGCGCGTGTGTATGTGTGCGTGTGTACATGTACGTGTGCGCGTGTTTACATGTACGTGTGCGCGTGTGTATGTGTGCGTGTGTACATGTACGTGTGCGCGTGTGCGTGTGTACATGTACGTGTGCGCGTGTGTACATGTACGTGTGCGCGTGTGTACATGTACGTGTGCGCGTGTGTACATGTACGTGTGCGCGTGTGTACATGTACGTGTGCGCATGTGTATGTGTGCGCGTGTGTACATGTACGTGTGCGCGTGTGTACATGTACGTGTGCGCGTGTGTACATGTACGTGTGCGCATGTGTATGTGTGCGCGTGTGCGTGTGTACGTGTACGTGTGCGCGTGTGTATGTGTGCGCGTGTGCGTGTGTACATGTACGTGTGCGCGTGTGTACATGTACGTGTGCGCGTGTGTATGTGTGCGCGTGTGCGTGTGTATGTGTGCGCGTGTGCGTGTGTACATGTACGTGTGCGCGTGTGTACATGTACGTGTGCGCCTGTGTACATGTACGTGTGCGCGTGTGTATGTGTGCGCGTGTGCGTGTGTACATGTTGAATGAAATGTTGTTATACTTTGCACTAAACTTAAAGAAGCATATTCTTCATCTTTTTTCATAACTTCTAACTTCATAGATGCAGTTCAGATTAGCTGCATGTGACTGAGACTAAATTCAGGCCCTGAATGTGTTCCGTTTTTTGGCGGCAGTTTGTGCATGTGTACGTTTGTGTGTGTGTACGTGTGTGCATGTGTACGCGTGCGTATGTACGTGGGCGTATGTACGTGTGCGTGTGTGCGTGTGTACGCTTGCGTATGTACGTTTGTGCATGTGTACGTTTGTGCGTGTGTACGTGTGTGCATGTGTACGTGTGCGTATGTACGTGTGCGTACGTACGTGTACGTGTGCGCGTGTGTACATGTACGTGCGCGTGTGCGTATGTACGTGTTTACGTGTGCGTACGTACGTGTGTGTGTGTACGTGTGCGTATGTACGTGTACGTGTGCGTACGTACGTGTGTGTGTGTACGTGTGCGTGTGTACGTGCGCGTGTGCGTATGTACGTGTGTACATGTACGTGCGCGTGTGCGTATGTACGTGTGTACGTGTGCGCGTGTGTACATGTACGTGTGCGCGTGTGTACATGTACGTGTGCGCGTGTGTACATGTACGTGTGCGCGTGTGCGTGTGTATGTGTGCGCGTGTGCGTATGTGCGTATGTACGTGTGTACGTGTGCGCGTGTGTACATGTACGTGTGCGCGTGTGTATGTGTGCGCGTGTGCGTGTGTACATGTACGTGTGCGCGTGTGTACATGTACGTGTGCGCGTGTGTATGTGTGCGCGTGTGCGTGTGTACATGTACGTGTGCGCGTGTGTATGTGTGCGCGTGTGCGTGTGTACATGTTGAATGAAATGTTGTTATACTTTGCACTAAACTTAAAGAAGCATATTCTTCATCTTTTTTCATAACTTCTAACTTCATAGATGCAGTTCAGATTAGCTGCATGTGACTGAGACTAAATTCAGGCCCTGAATGTGTTCCGTTTTTTGGCGGCAGTTTGTGCATGTGTACGTTTGTGTGTGTGTACGTGTGTGCATGTGTACGCGTGCGTATGTACGTGGGCGTATGTACGTGTGTGTGTGTGCGTGTGTACGCTTGCGTATGTACGTTTGTGCATGTGTACGTTTGTGTGTGTGTACGTGTGTGCATGTGTACGCGGGCGTATGTACATGTGCGTGTGTGCGTGTGTACATGTACGTGTGCGCGTGTGTACATGTACGTGTGCGCGTGTGTACATGTACGTGTGCGCGTGTGTACATGTACGTGTGCGCGTGTGCGTGTGTATGTGTGCGCGTGTGCGTATGTACGTGTGTACGTGTGCGCGTGTGTACATGTACGTGTGCGCGTGTGTATGTGTGCGTGTGTACATGTACGTGTGCGCGTGTGTACATGTACGTGTGCGCGTGTGTACATGTACGCGTGTGTACATGTACGTGTGCGCGTGTGTACATGTACGTGTGCGCGCGTGTACATGTACGTGTGCGCGTGTGTACATGTACGTGTGCGCGTGTGTACATGTACGTGTGCGCATGTGTATGTGTGCGCGTGTGCGTGTGTACGTGTACGTGTGCGCGTGTGTATGTGTGCGCGTGTGCGTGTGTACATGTACGTGTGCGCGTGTGTACATGTACGTGTGCGCGTGTGTACATGTACGTGTGCGCGTGTGTATGTGTGCGCGTGTGCGTGTGTACATGTTGAATGAAATGTTGTTATACTTTGCACTAAACTTAAAGAAGCATATTCTTCATCTTTTTTCATAACTTCTAACTTCATAGATGCAGTTCAGATTAGCTGCATGTGACTGAGACTAAATTCAGGCCCTGAATGTGTTCTGTTTTTTGGCGGCAGCACACAGGGCTTCTTCTCACAACTGTGATGGTCGGTGTTAAGGTGGCTGGACTGACAACAAACATGAACCACATAAGCAAAGAGCTTTTTTCACACAAGGAATAACTATCTGTTTCACCTGCACTTTATGATTATCATGAAATCATTTGAAATGCACTGCTGTCTGATTTCACTAAAATGACATTTTCCTCTCCATTCTTAATTCTATATAAAAAAACTGTCAATACAATTTTAGTGAAGATTTCTATGAAACAAAACCTGAAACAAAAAATCTGATTCTCCAATAGATGTGTTAGAGATAGAAGTGGGACATTAGAACGGATTCATTTCTTGTGACTCCAGATTCCATTTCTGGCTTTGGAATGCTCAGCTCAGTTCATCCCATCGACTATATATGAGAATTTGACAGTGTGACACCCCACCCCCGAGCATTCCAAACAGGAAGTACCTGCTGGTTCCAAAAACCCAAAATCTCATACACTTTTAAATAAGTTATAAACTGACCACTTAAAGCTTGTAATGTTTGCTGGGCCTCGTCCAACGTTCAAAACGTTTGACCGATTTCAGACCAATCACTGCTTACTGTCAACGTCTGGCTCCATCATGGTGGCATCCGTATCCACAAAAAATGGCGACTGTGTGGCTGGAAGGAAGCTATCGTTTGGGTGATGTCACACTCACTCTGTTCTCATATACAGCGCTTCATCCTCATTCAATAATAAGTCATTAAAAACGACGTGCCTTTTGTTGATGACATGTTAAAACGTATTTTGGGAAGCAGGAGAGAGTTCAGTGTAACCATGCTCCGCCTTGGATTTCCTTGAGAGTCACCTCAGCAGAAATTCAATTTTCTGCATTGACTGTCTGAAACAAAGACATGCTGAATCTGCTGAATCTGATGTTTTCTCAAGTTCAGAGATTCTTCTTTGCATGGAGAAGGATTCTGCTGCCTGCAGACCTCTAACCTCCATGGATTCAACCCCTAAACTCTTACACTGCGTACACTGGACGGGGCCACCGACAGACAAATGTGTGACCTCAATCATTTTGAATCCAAACGTTAAGTAACTCAACATGCGTGTGAACTATCACATGTATGGAGAAAGGCTAACCACAGCATATGAAACTGACGTGGAATCAGGATCTGCTGCCCTCAGTGAAGGCATTGCTTTTTGTTCAGATAGACTTGGTGTACTCCATCACACATGAATGAATGAATGAAATGAAAAAGGAAAAATTCTGTCTCAAATGATGACAGAAATGTTGACTGTGTCAAAAATGTTATCTATATGATGATATTTCCAAAGTGAATTATCCATCTTACTGTTGTCCTCTTTTTTTTTAACCTTTTCAGCTCTTCCTGTTCCAGCTGCTGAGAGGGTTGTCCTACATCCACCAGAGGTACATCCTCCACCGTGACCTGAAACCACAGAACCTGCTCATCAGCGACACTGGAGAGCTCAAACTGGCAGACTTTGGTGAGCAGGTGGCAAACAGCTGCTCTGTCTTGTTTTTGTTTGTTTGTTTTGCTCATTAAGCAGATGTAAGATTTCCTATTAAAAGCTGCAGCTCCTGAATTTCTATGTGTGATTTAGTCACAGCTACTGGGATTCATCTGCTTTTTGACTTGTGCAGCCATCTCTCCTGCTCAGCCTTCTGAGTCTTCAGAAAAGCCCCAAACACAGTCACACTTCTTCTGTTTTGAAGCAGGAGTTGATGTCACAGGGCTGCCGTAGCCTAACCCGGCCACTGTTGGGCAAAGGCAGAGTACACCCTGGACAGGCCACCAGTCTGTCACAGGGCCACACTCACACCAAGGGACAATTTTAGAGTGACCTTTAGCATGTTTTTGGAGAAAACCTGCACATGCACAGGGAGAACATGCAAACTCCACACGGAAAGGTCCCCCATTGGTGATGCTGTTTCAGGTCCCCCAGCCGGTACTTGAACCAGGAACCTTCTTGCTGTGAAGCAAGAGCGCTAACCACTGCACCACCGTGCAGCCCTCCATTCAAACATAAGGTTGGAAATGAAGCTAAAAACTCTGCAAAAGGGAGTCATGTAGGTCCTTTCTGTCCCACTCATCAATCTGGTTGGAAAAGAAAAGTTTCAAAAGAGTCTCGCTGTAGAGTGAGTTCAGACAACCTAAACCTCTCATCCTCAAATGATTACACATAATATAAATGCCGTGCTTCGATTGTAAACGGAGGAATAGCCTGTTGTAAAGGAAAATATTGCTTAAAAGGGAAGGAAGTAGAGGAATTCCTCTCCTCTATCCACTGTAAAGAGACTCAGTGAAGCAGTCATCTCACAACTTGCCTGTCTTGACTGTGTTCTTTTCACAGTGGGTACGGAAAGTAATCAGACCCTTTAAATGTTTCACTCATTGTATCATTGCAGACATTTGCCAAAATCAGGAAAGTTTTGATTTCTCAATAATGTACACTGAGTAAGCTATCTTGACTGAAAAAATCAGAGGTGTAGGAATTTCTTCTAATTTACAAAGAAAGAAAACTGAAAAATCACATGGTCATAAGTATTCAGACCCTTTGCTCAGTATTTAGTAATATTTCCCTTTAAAGCTATACTGCCATGAGTATTGTTGGAAATGATACAACAGGTTTTTCACTCCTGGATTTGGGATCCTCTGTCATTCCTCTTTGCAGATCCTCTCCAGTTCTGTCAGGTTGATGGTAAACGTTGGTGGACAGCCATTTTCAGGTCTCTCCAGAGATGCTCCATTGGGTTTAGGTCAGGGCTCTGGCTGGAACATTCAGGAACAGTCACAGAGTTGTTCTGAAGCCACTCCTTTGTTATGCTAGTGGTGTCCTTTGGGTCATTATCTTATTGGATGGTGAACCTCTGACCCAGTTTAAGATGCTGTGCACTCTGTAAGAGGATTTTTTCCCAAGTATCTCTGAGTTTTACCGTTTTTCATCTTTCCTTCAATTGTAACTTTACATCCTAAGTATGATTCTGCCACCACCATGTTTCAGTGATGGGATTGTATTGGACAGGTGGTGAGCAGATCCTGGGTTTCTCCACACACTGCTTAGAATTAAGGCCAAAAAGCTCAGTTTTGGTCTAATCAGACCACAGAATCTTATTTCTCATTGACTGGGAGTCCTTCATGTGTCTTTTTCCCCCAAACTCTTTCTTGGCATTCATATGTCTTGCACTGAGGATGTACTGAGGCCACTCTGCCAAAAACCTCAGACTCATGGAGAGCTGCAGTCACAGATGACTTAGAGGAACTTTCTCCTGCCTACTGCATAGTGATCTTTGGGTTCTTCTTTGTCACTCTCACCAAGGCTCCTCTCATATGATTACTCAGTTTAGCTGGACGGCCCAGTTTGGGAAAAGATCTGTTCGTCTTAAACTTCTTCCATTTAAAGGTTTTGGAAGCCACTGTGCTCTTAGTAACCTTGAGTGCTGCCGAACTTATTTTGAAACCGTAGCCAAATCTGTATCTTACCATAATTCAGTCTCTCTGCTCTTCAGGCAGTACCTTCGACCTCATGATTCTCAGTGGTCTGACATGCACTGAGCTGGATGCTCCTTGATAGAAAAGTGTGTGGCACACCTCTGCAAGCAGGACCAAGTTTCTGTGCTGACACTTGAACCTAAGAGCTCACAGAAACCAAATCAACAGCGTTCTGGTGTCAAATGTACTCAGACACAATCCCCCTGTGTGCTGTGAGAAGGCCCTTCAACTTTAAATAAAGTTTAAGAAAGTTTTGGGGCTTTTTTCAGTTATAGCACTGACCAGGTCTCTAATCTCCTGTAAATGTTCGGAGAAAAAACAAAGATCTAAATGTTAAAGAACGAGGAAGGTGAATGTATTTGAAATGAAGATAAAAACTGAATAATATGCTAAAAATTATTCCTTCAATCCGGGTTATGTTACAAACTGTGTGTGTTTGTCTATATACAGCGGGTACAGAAAGTATTCAGAGCCTCTTAAATTTGTCATTCTTTGCTATATTGCAGCCATTTGCTAAATCATTTAAGTTCATTTTTTCCTCTTTAATGTTCACACAGCACCACATATTGACAAAAAACACAGAATGTTTGACATTTTTGCAGAAGTGAAATCTCACATGGTTCTAAGTATTCAGATCCTTTCCTCATTTCTTCTTCCTTTAGTAGCAGCACCTTTTGATCTAAAACAGTCATGAGTCTTTTTGAAAAGATGCAACAAATTTTCACTCCTGGATTTGGGATCCTCTGTCATTCCTCCTTGCAGATCCTCTCCAGTTCTGTCAGGTTGATGGTAAACGTTGGTGAACAGCCATTTTCAGGTCTCTCCAGAGATGCTCCATTGGGTTTAAGTCAGGGCTCTGGCTGGAACATTCAAGAACAGTCACAGAGTTGTTGTGAAGTCACTCCTTGGTTATTTTAGCTGTGTGTTTAGGGTCATTGTCTTGCTGGAAGATGAACCTTCAGTCCAGTCTGAGGTCCTGAACACTCTGGAGAAGGTTTTGGTCCAGGATATCCCTGTACTTGTACCGCATTCATCTTTCCTTCCATTGAAACCAGTCGTCCTGTCCCTGCAGCTGAAAAAAACCCCACATCATGATGCTGCCACCACCATGCTTCACTGTTGGGACTGTATTGGACAGATGATGAGCTGTGTCTGCTTTTCTCCACACATACCGCTTAGAATTAAGGCCAAAAAGTTCTATCTTGGTCTCATCAGACCAGAGAATCTTATTTCTCACCATCTTGGAGTCCTTCAGGTGTTTTTTTTTATCAAACTCCATTCAGGCTTTCATGTGTTTTGTACTGAGGAGAGGCTTCAGTCAGGTCATTCTGCTATAAAACCCCGACTGGTGGAGGGCTGCAGTGATGGTTGACTTTCTACAACTTTCTCCCGACTGCATCTCTGGAGTTCAGCCACAGTGATCTTTGGGTTCTTCTTTACTTCTCTCATCAAGGCTCTTCTCCCCCGATAGATCAGTTTGGCTGGACGGTCAGCTCTAGGAAGGGTTCTGGTCGTCCTGAACATCTTCTATTTAAGGATTATGGAGACCACTGTGCTCTTAGGAACCTTAAGTGCAGCAGATATTTTTGTAACCTTGTCCAGATCTGTGTCTTCTACAATTCTGTCTCTGAGCTCTTCAGGCAGTTCCTTTGACCTCATGATTCTCATTTGCTCTGACATCACTGTGAGCTGGAAGGTCTTATATAGACAGATGTGAGGCTTTACTGATCAGGTCCAGTCAGTAGAAACAATCACAGCTGGACTCAAATGAAGGTGTAGAAACATCTCAAGGATGGTCAGAAGAAATGGACAGAACCTGAGTTCAATCTATGAATGTCACAGCAAAGGGTCTGAATACTTAGGACCATGTGATATTTTAATTTTTCTTTTTGAAGGAATCTGCAAAAATGTCAAACATTCTGTGTTTTTGTCTATATGAGGTGCTGTGTGTACATTAAAGAGGAAAAATGAATTTAAATGATTTTAGCAAACGGCTGCAATATGATAAAGAGTGAAAAATTGTAAGGGGGTTTGAATACTTTCCGTATCAACTGTATATATGTGTGTGTGTGTGTGTGTGTGTGTGTGTGTGTGTGTGTGTGTGCGTATGTGTGTGCGTATGTGTGTGTCCTGTCTGTCTGTCTTTTGTCCATTTTCACCTTGACTTTTGTCTGGTTCCATCATTTGTCTCATCTCTGATTGAACCTCCCCCCACTCATCTATCTTTTCTCCGCCCTCCTGTGCCCTCATCCCTCAGCACAGACAGATGGGAGCAGGAGGCAGCAGGGAGCGTCATCAATTTTGCAAACCTTGTATGAATGTGGAATGACTACTGTGAGGGAAAAGAGGAAAACGGAAGCGAATGAGCCTCTCTGGACTGAGAGCCAGGAGCTGCAGCTCCTCAGCAAACACACAGAAGAGTAGGATCGGTCTCAGCCTGCAGGCTGCCAGATGAGAAAAGTGAAAGTGTGTGTGTGTTTGTGTTTGTGTCTGTGTCTGTGTCTGTGTCTGTGTGTGATGGTGATGGGGTAATACAGATTTGATATAAGGACAGGTTTTATTGTGTCTTAGGTGGATTAGATACAAAACCTTTTTTTTACTCATTCTGCCTGAAATTATTTTGCAGGAGAAAATGTTCTGATCCAGGTTCTGTGGTTGACCCCTGACTGAGCATGACCAATAACGTTATGTCAAATATCTTCCTCTGCATTTTATGTTCAACATTGAGTTGATGGGTGCAGGAGTCACACTGTACTGTGGAGCTGTAGAGGAGCTGTCTGTCAAAACTTGCTTCATGTTTGTTCTGGGAACAGCTTTTTTTGAGAGAGTAGTTGATTTGATTTTCCCAAGATTCCAACAAATCAGCAAGGAAACGACTGAAAATAGGGACAACATCTTGACAACAAATGAGAACATTTCTAACAAAATTTGGACTTGTTGGTCATTGAGCAGGCAGAATCCGTCCGTCCGTCCGTCCATCCGTCTTTTGAAGCGCCTGTGAACACCTGTACCTGGCATTGTTTTGCAGAGCTGCTTAACTGATAAACTACAAATGAGAAATTCTCTCTCTACACTGGAGTTTAAATCTTTCAGTTTGAGGAATAAAAGTTTTTTACTAAAATACTAAATGCAGATTTTTGAGGTGATGCCCCCCTCAGATGTTTGATGTTTGATGAAAGCAGCTTGTCCCTAACAGACATCTGCTTCAGACGCTCTGTGCAGAGTTTCTGTGAGCTGTCAGTGTGAGCAGCAGACGCTTTACGTGGACAACTGTCTTTTCTTCTACTTTCAAACGCACAAAGATTCTTCCTTTTAAAGCTCAGAAAAGTTGTCATTGTCAAGTGAGTGACAGCAGCCAGACTTCTATTTTTCTGCATCTGGCTGTGAGTTTACACAGATGTTCCTCTCTGACTCCTTTTCTCTGACACTTTTCACTGAGTGTTCCATCAAAGCTGCTTCCACTCAGCACACAGATTCTGTTCCTGCAAGTTCTGAACCCAAACTGCTACAAGCTGAAAGCATCAGCTTCTCCGACTGCGTCACATCCTCTGAAACATTTTGGTTTGATAAAGAAAAGTGTTGGTTGGTCTTCTCTGGACGGGGCTTTCTGCCACACACAAAAGGAAAAAAAACAGGTAAACTTCTCTGCGTCCTGTTGCCTACTATTTGACGTTTCCATCATCAGAAATGAATGATTTGATCATGGCTGAGGCATGAACCATCTGACGCAAATATAAGGTTTGAATTTGAATTATAATGGAATACTTCAGTAAACAGTGTAGAAGCACTTTATCTTTGATTTCATTAAAAGAGCTGAATCTTGATGAAGAGAAGAGTCCAGTCTTAAGGTTCAGTTTGGCCTTTCATTGCTTAACAGCCTTAATCATTTAATAAAGGATGTCAGGAAGATGGACATTAAAAAGGAAATCGTAAACTGATGAAAGGATAAAAACAGTCAGGCTCATTTTTGAGGATATGAAAATGCATAAAAATAATGTGTAATTATATGAACACATCTAATGTAATCTAAATGTAAGTTCAAATTAAAACATGCTGAGAAAAAACAAGGACACATTTACTAGAGAAGTGGTCCCCATCGTGGATCAATTGCCACCAGGCCATATATATACCGTATTTTCCGCACTATAAGGCGCACCGGATTATAAGGCGCAACAGTAGAGGCTGGTAGTAGTTCGTGTGCGGATGGAGAGATTACGTGTTTTCATAAACCGAAAGCACCAAGAAGGACCGCATCTAAATGTATTAATGTTAGGTTCGCGTGCTAGCGCTGTTGCATTCATTCGAATAGTGATTGCACTGACACTTCTACTTGCTGCTCTGTTCAACCACCCACAGTTCAAGTTTGTCCTCTAACTGTAGCCATCTCGCTTTGTTCCTGCGGAAACTCTGTATAGTATTCTTTACTTGGCGCAACTCATCCTCTTGCTTCCTCCACTTCCACACCATTGATTCGTTAATGTATAACTCTCTTGCAGCTGCTCTTTTCCCGTGTTCTACTGCGTGACTGATCGCCTTGAGTTTAAACTCTGCGTTGTAAGCGTGTCTCTTAATAGGAGCCATTTCAGGTTCTTACACAAACACAAATGGAAATGAAACGCAGTTTTATATATCCCAGCATGCACCGCGCACTACTTCTTCTACGGGGGAAAATGGAGTTGGCGGCTGCTTACTGTAGTTGCGAGACCTATAGCGGCTCAATATTGATCCACATATAAGGCGCACCGGATTATAAGGCGCATGGTCAGCTTTTGAAAAAATTGAAGGCTCTTAGGTGCGCCTTATAGTGCGGAAAATACGGTATATATTCTGGCTTCTTCTAGATGATCTTTTATTGTGAAAAACCTGTGTGGTTTTGATTCCATTCAGTCTCTTGAGGCTAAAAGCAGTCCGGGGGCATGCAACACAAGAACAGTTGTACGTGGAACTTTTCTTTGTAAATGGGATCAGTGCAGGAACAGACAGAACAGGACACAGCAACTTTAAGACATTTTATGTTCAAGACATAAAAGCTCAAACAAGCTGGTCCATTCAGATACACGTTTCACAGAAGTGGTGAACCCCCGATTCATGCTAGAACCTGCAGGAAGAAAGAAAAGAGTTGCAGCACTGCAGCGAGCGGGGAAAGATGGGGAGAAAAGGGGGCTGTGGGGATTTGCGCGAGGGAAGGGGGTGCTCAGTCTTGTTTTTAGTTGTAGTCATGAGTTTGAGTTGTTCTGAAAGGTTTTTGTGTTGAAATGTTTCACCAGAAGCTTCTGCATTGAGCTTCAAAGTGATCTGATTTGTTTCTTATAGAGTATCAATAATAGACGGTTGGTCACATTGTGTTGCTGTATTTCAGGTTTTTTATAGTGATGATCTTATAATAGTAAAAAAAACTGGTTTTGAACCTCTTCTGTATGCTGTTTGACAAATGAGTTCTGAATGAATAACTCACTGTGATGTTTGTCACAGCAAACTGAGAGCAGAAGAGCAGGAAATCTTTATTTTGGGGGTTTAAAGACGACCATCATCCAGTATGTCATGGAGGTTGCAGAGCTAGGATACAGAGGATGTCCCTAAACTGCCTTTATAATCTATTGAGCTTTTGGTGGATAAAAATGGCTGGATTGCCTGGGTAGCAGTGGAGGTGGCGGGCAGTGGGCACAGTCTCTGACTTGTTTCTTGTTGAGTTTGTCTTTTAGACCTTCAGGCGTCCTTTCTGGGTGTGTGTGTGACAGTGCGGTGCAATTACCTGCTGACTTTCCTTCCTGTTGTAAATCTGAACAGGATAGCAGGTCAGCTGGAGATCCACAGAGGAGGGGGGGGGTTCAAGGTCTGCGGGTGTCTGTGTGTGTGCACAAATCCAAAGGTCAGACCTTTGAAGCTGCTTCCTCGGCAGAAACACTCATGAGGTTTTGACCCTTTTTCTATCAAAACACCTTAGATTTGCTGTGTAAAGCACAAAGGAGTAAGTTACAGATGGTCTGAGTTTGTGTGAACCAAATGTCAATTATCTGCACAAATTCCTGGGCACACAAAACAGTGCCTCCATGTCTGTCTTATTGGTTCTCAGAATCACTGTTCCCTCCTCAGCACAAATAACATTATTGGTGATTGATGTTGAAGATGTTGAGGTTCTCTTTGGGAGTGACCAGCATGGATAGAAGCAGGAATACATCAATCAGATTGATTTATCAGAGCATGGTAGATGTTCTGGAGATGAATGCAGAGAAGCAGATGGAAATGGTTTGGACACAATGAGAGGAGGACCAGTAATGATGTTGACAAAAGGATGCTGAGGTTGCTACCAGGAAAGAGGCTTAGACGAAGGTCAGAGGATGTTCATGGATGTAGAGTAGAAGAACATGAGGGTGGATGAAAAGAGCGACGCAAAAGAGAGAGCTAGTTTGAGATGGACAAATCACTGTGGCGCCCCCTAAAGGGAAATGCTGAAAGATAAAGATGTTGGCCAACAGAAGAGATTGTGCAATTGAAATTACTTGATCAACGTGAGGTCATAAAAAGGCACATGTAATTATTTAGGTGTTAAAATTGACAGTAAAGTTGTCTGTTTTTAATGATTGCTTACCATCCATTAACAAGCAAGAATCCAGAGATCACCTTGAAGAACTGATGTCACAATGACACAAGAAAGTCAAACAAAAACTCAGCCTTAATGCTGTCTTTATGCCTCAATATACAAAACAACAGATAAACATCAGGATAACTGTCTTTTTGAAAAAGAATAGGCATCAGTTATGGTTAGAATCAACAGATGAACTGTCAGGTAGAAATCCAACACTGTCTCTGTTATGACTTTGAGGAAGGGACCATGAGGTTCTACAGATTTGTCTCTTTTTTTTTGTTTTTTTTGGCTAAAACTGTCCAAATTTCAAACACAACACCCTTACACCACAAGATGATGTAGCCTCAGCTCATATGCCAGCATTCACCCCCCCACACACACACACACACACAGGGCAGGCAGTGTGGTAGCATCAGGAATTGCAGTCACTCACCCAGAAGTCTGAGATGTTATGGATACGTGTGGAAATTACAGTGTTCATCTGTGAATATTGCCAGCTGAAGCATGTTCACTTGTGGGTGACACATGGAAGTGTTAAATACCTTCCTTCCTCCTTTCATTTATTTTCCCCTCTAACACAGGGGACTCTCTGCAGGGCAGGAAGTCACTTTTTTTACCAAGCTAAATGCTTTAATTAAGCCCTCTAACCACTGGGGAAGAGACAAAGCGGCAATGCCGTCAGCCTCATTAAAGCTCTCTGCATCTGCACTCTGCTCTACCATTAGCTGTCATGAGCTGCCGGTGTCAGTGCATTAATACATGCTGCAACAAAGTGGAATGACCTGCAGAAGCTCAAACATGTTTTACAAACTCTTTTTTGCAAGAAGACTAGAACAGTTAGCTTTTAAAAACATTTTGTTAATTTTAGGACACCTTTTGATGCATTTTGTCAGTGCACTGCAAACAAACTGCAATGAAAATATGGATAACTATACTATGAGATATAAACAAACAAATAAATAAATGAAATGTGGACTTCATCCTAATGTCGCGTTCTAGGAGTTTACACCAAGTTGTTTCGAATTGGAACTCAGTACACCTCTTGGTCACATAGACTTTTCATTGGCCAGCAATGTATGCAGCAAAAAAACCTGACGTGTTGGACACGATCGATTAAAATCCCTAGGACGAGTTTCCTCTTCAAACAGTTCCTCTTTCCCTTCTACAACTGCGTGCAGCCTCTCATGAAGAAGTATACTGAACACTTCTCTGTACCATAGAGTGACTCTCTAATCCAGTTTAGTAAGATCCATTTGCGAGCAATCAAAAGGAGTTTCTCCAGAAGCAAGAAATGCAGAGAAGGAATTTCACCATAAAAGCAAGGACTAGCAGGAAGATACCTGGATCCTTCTTGATTTTTAGTTTGAGGATCCTGCTGAGAACAGAAGACATGTGTGTCCAGAATCCAGAAATGTTGTGACATTCCCAGAAACGGTGAAATATGTTCCTCTCTCTAAATGGCGTTTTAAGCATAGTGGAGATAGAGAACGGTTGCATTTATGTAAGATCACAGGTGTTTTGTATCTCATATTGTTTTTTTCTGAGTCTGTTGCATGTGAATATAGATTTAATCAAGTGCAGTGCCATTTGCCAATCATCTTCTATGTATTGAGATTCAAAGCCTGTTTTTCATTTACGGGAACTCTCTGGAAGCATGTACCCAAAGAATTAAGAAGAGAGTAAAATGATCCAATGAGGTGTCCCCCATCTCTGCAAGTCTGCAAGAACTTTTCTACATCATGTTCAGCAGTAGGGGGAATGACGTGGGAAGAAAGGAAGGTCTCAGTTGGGGATTTGCAAAAATATGTTATTGAGGAACATTAAATAGAGTTTGTACTGGTTGAAAGGACATCACAGTGTTATCTTTAACCAGATCGTGATTACATGTATCCCTAAACTGTACCAAGAAGAGAACACAGATGGACCCACACCTGCAGGAAAATCAGAATGTGAGTTATAGTAAAAAGCAAGGATTTTACTTTTGCCCTTCCCAGATGTTTTTTTCTAACCATCAGTGAGATTTTGGTCACATCACAGGTAAACATTCCCAACGGAGAATGAGGAGAACATGCTCACGAATCAATGCAGCTTTCGGGCTTGAGATAAGTATGTAACCATAGTCAGTAAGGATGGGCATGGCAGGCCCAGTTAAAGAAAACTATATTTGGTACGGACAGACCGCTCAGATCCGAATACAGCTGCAGCATTTTGAGTTTCTGTATTGGTTTCTTCCCGAGCCATATAAAGTTGGTAAGTGCCTTTTCCAGATCTTTGTTATTTTGCTTTTTGATATAAAGTGGGAACATCTCCAGAGGGTACACGAGATGGTGTGTAGGTGTAGATCCCTCTTTATTTGTGTATATACGAAGGAGAAAATCAGTTTCCACATGTCTTTCAGGTCAGACGACCTTCACACCAAGATGCAGAAAGCCACGAACAAACCATTTTAAAGGGAAGTCATTGAGAACATCTGCCTTGGTCAGGCCCCCTAATGGTATAGCTTCTGATTTGCTGAATTAATTTTGTAATCAGAGATAGAACTAAATTTGTCAAAAGTTTTAAGAAAAGTAGGAATTCATTTTGTTGGCAACCTCAAGAATAAGATTATGTCATCGGCATACAGGGTAATCTAATGCGCCACGTTCCCCAGCATGCCTGGACATGTATACTTTCATTTAGTGTTTCCAATGCTAAGGCAAAAAAGAAGAGGGCAAAAGAGGGCTAAGAGGGCAACCTTGGCGGACACCTCTTCCTAATACAATTGAATCAGAACAGCGCCGATTAGTCAACACAGCAGCCATAGGTGAATGATATATGGCCCATATCTATCTAAGGAAACTCCTGCCAACATCAAAAGGTATTCCCACTCGATCCAATCAAAGGCCTTTTCAGCATCAAGAGAGATGGCCGAGGCTTTCTGCTTTTTTTAGAGGAGAACTGGACACGATTCAGCAGCCTTGTCATGTTGCAAGAAGTTTAGAAAGCACCTTGCTATCGACAGAGATAAGACCAATAGGTTGATAAGAGCCACATACCTCAGCTGGTTTGTCCTTTTTTAAAATCACATATATATGTGCACAGTAGGGGAAAGGGAGCCTCTCTCAAATGAAACATGTCTGTTAGTGGACCAACTAGCATCCTGCAGAATTTCTTTTTAAATAAAATTCAGGTCCAAAACCCTCTGGTCCTAGGGCTTTTCCTCTCTTTAAAGCAGATATGGCCTCAGAGACTTCCTCTGTGCTGATTGGTTTATTTAGAATTTGTTTTTGGGCAGCACGGTGGCACAGTGGTTAGCGCTCTTGCCTCACAGCAAGAAGGTTCCTGGTTCAAGTCCTGGCTGGGGGACTTGAAATAGTGTCAACAATGGGGGCCTTTCTGTGTGGAGTTTGCATGTTCTCCCCGTGCATGCGTGGGTTTTCTCCGGGGACTCCGGCTTCCTCCCACCATCCAAAAACATGCTTCATAGGTTAATTGGTCACTCTAAATTCTCCCTAGGTGTGGATGTGAGTGTGCGTGAGTGTGTGAATGTGGCCCCTGCGACAGACTGGCGACCAGTCCAGGGGTGTCCCCTGCCTTCGCCCATGAGTAGCCGGGTTAGGCTCCGGCAGCCCCGTGACCCCGAAAGGGATAAAGCGGTTTAGAAAATGAATGAATGAATGAATGAATGAATGTTTTTGGTCATCTGAAAGATGACTTAATCTTGTCACGATCTTGCGCTGCAGCAAACAGAAGATTCCCATTGAGAAGTGTAAAGGTCTTGGTAAAATCATCTCATTACTTCATTTATGTCAGCGGGCTTGCTTTTTTCATTTGTAGCTGGTACTGTAGATGATTTTTTTTTATTCAAGATGGGGGGCTGTTCCCAAGGTCAAAGGTCAACAAAACCTCTGTGGTGGTTGTGGACTATAATAATAAGTACATACAGTATGTACAGAATTTTTCAGAAACTGATGACCTACTGGGATTTCCACCCACAACCATTTAGAGTTTACAGAGAATGGTCCACAAAAGAGAAAATATTCTGAGAGCAGCATAAAAAGGTGGTTGTGGAAATGCCTTGTTGAGGTCAGAGGTCAGAGGAGAACGCCCAGACGGGTTCCAGCTGATAGAAAGAGTAACTCAAATAACAACTGGTTACAGAAGGGACTGCAGAAGAGCATCTCTGAACGCACAACACATCCAACTATTCCGGCCACGTGGTTGTGGCGCTCCATGAATGCCTTCCCGGCCAGCATCTGCCGTTTTGTGCTAAACTGTTTCAGGCGCCTCTTTGCACATCCAACACCTTGGGGCTGCCAGAGCATAACCTGCCCACTGTTGGACAAAGACGGGGTACACCCTAGACAGGACGCCAGCCTGTTGCAGGGCACAATTACTGTCAAGTATTATATTATATATTATAATATTATATATTTAATTTTATTTAATATTATATTTATCATATATTTCTATCCAAGTTGGGGGTTGGTCAGTTTGCAACGGGACAAGATAAACAAAAAATGATTCATACAGTTTTCTGAACACTTGAGTGATTATATAATACTGTTATGGTAGAAGTGAAACATGTACTAAATACATTAATTTATATTTTAAAAAATCCTTGAAGAAAGAACAATGCAGGGAAGAATGTTCAAGAGGAAGATTTCAAGTGAGAATGAAGATGTACAAACTAAAATTATAGAGAAGAAGATTAGAAAGAAGGAAGTGCTTTTCCTGCATTCATCAAGGTCTTTAGTACTACAATCAATTCAAATATTTTCTCCACAAAGCCCCGTCTACATTTTTATTTACGGTCAAATTGTAGTCTCAACTGCATTTATCTGCATTAATCTAATGATTCATTTAAACAACATTTTGATTCATATCATAATTTGTGGTTGCTGATCGGATTCAGTCTATTTGTTCATTTTGAAGAATCTGATTTAGAATCAATAGAATTCTTTTTTAATGAAATGTTTTAGAATATTTGGTTGTTAAATAAAAGACGTCTGCTGTGCAGGACTCCTTGTGTTCTTCATGTTTGTGTTCACAGCTGTTGCTGCCAGTCTCCTACTCCTTTCCAAGTTTGCCTTGTTTGTATAAAGTCATCTAATGCTACTGCTCTCTGACTCGGATCTTTTTTTCTCTTGCAGGCCTGGCCAGAGCCAAGTCAGTCCCCAGCCATACTTACTCCAACGAGGTGGTGACCCTATGGTATCGGCCTCCAGATGTCCTGCTGGGCTCTACAGACTACTCCACCTGCCTTGACATGTGGTGAGAGCTGGGAGCCTCTGACCTGAGTGTTTACTGCAGCCCGTATTCCCAGATCTGCTAGAACTCTCATGGAAAAAAACCATGGTTGAAAAGAGACCAAACAATCAATGTCTGCAAACTCAGCAAATGTTACCCCACCTCTTTTGTCTCCATCAGGTCTAACCTTGAGAGAGACAATAAAATGTACTTACTTATGAACATACAAAAATGAATGCATTGTTACCAACTGACCATAGCATAGTGCCCCCTGTCCACCACGGTTAAAAAGCAGTCGAGAGAAGGAGTTCAGACTGCTGCACGTGTCTAACATGCTTTTATTAAGAACTGCGGTAACTCACCAATAACTGAATCAGCGGCAGATAGCATGACAAAGGGCCTCACTGAGATGCAACTGCACTCCAAATACAGAAACCTCCTCTCGTATTCAGATTCACTCAATGCTGAGTGAATCTGCTTCTCCATGTCTTTTTTCAATGTAAATTTGATCTGAACTTTTGCTTCTTTGTTCTCCCATGATTGGTCAAAAAGGTTAATTTACTTTCACAAAAACAACTTTATTTTAAAGAAAAGAGAAACTAAATTATTAACCAAACAAGAATGAGGCTGAACCAGACACGCCAGTAACCCGATCAGAGACCAAACTGAAATGATGAGACAGGACCAGGTTGACTCAGTAGAAAACAGCATTTACTCTGTAAAACTCACTTAACTTTTCCACAGGCAAGGCATTGTGAAGAGCCAACAACCATGAGAGCTTTAATCCCACTGATATAGTTCTGTTATTCAAGTTCAGGTCATGCATTCTGAATTATAAACTTTAACACAACACATTAAAACAAATATGTTCCAGAGAAATGAGCAATGTTTATGAACTGAAATATCACAGTAACATTCAAGTTTTTTCTGTCACTTGATCAAATCTAGCAACAGTTCTTGCAGGCTGAAGATGTCTTCTATTTCTCCTGATTGTGTGCAAAAACAGAATACTACAGGATATGGTGATGCATCTGCAGCAGCTCATGTATTCTGTGTTGGAATATTGGCATAGTATCTGTGGGTGATTTAGAGTCTCTTTAGTCTCTGAAAAGCTCTTTCAGTGGTGTGGCCACTGTAGCCAGATGTGGCATAAACTTGGCAATATAGTATGCCATCCCCATGAGACGCGGCATGTCCCCCACACAGGAAGGTCACAGAAACTGATTACTTTGACTTCACTCACTTTCATGCTGTGACTCTTAACAATAATTTCTGACTTTGCAAACTCTCATATCTTGTTCAAAGTCAGCTCAGAGCCATTTGTGGTTTCTGAACCTCACTGTCTCTTAGACCCGAGCTTATATTGGACTTAACCCTCCACACAGGTAGCCACAGAGCCCTAATTAAGCAGAATTACCTACTGTGGTAATATCCCCCAAAATGTGATGACTATGCATGTAGATGCCAGGTCTTAGGTTAAACTTTGTATCTTCTCTCAGGAATTGACTGAACATCCTGCCCCTGTGTCCAACATGAAACCATCATATTCTTCATTTATTGTAACATTCTCTTCCTGTGGTTTGGACTTCTCTGAACCTTTTTCTCCTTGTAACACGCATTCTTCACAGTTTCTCTCGACCTGATCTTTCGTGACCTAATGAAATCCCGCCACTTCTGGAGCATTCTTCAAACATGGAGCTGCAGCTTCACCAGCTTGTGTGGACTTGGTCTGTCTCCCATGTGTCTTCAGCTGTCGCCATGTTATCGCATAGAAATCCCAGCGGGTCACTGCATCCCGTGAAAGGGCAGAGCTGTTGGGGGAACATTGTGTCTCAGGGACGTTTTTTGCAGTGCAGATCTGCAGGGTGTCGTTCCGTTCCAGTGGGAGCCCTCTGGCTCAAGCATGAACTCTGTTCACTTACAGCTCAGTCGTCCATGAAGAATCATCTTTTCCAGAGCCAAGAGGTGGAGTGGATCTGTCTGTCTGTCTTGAGGGAACCCCCCTCCTCAGAAAACTCAAAGTTCTTCTTCATCCACAGCTGTGTTGACACCATTCTTGAGGCCACAGATACCATAGATACAGTTTGTTTTATTTCATGAAATAGAATTGTATAAATGAAAGCAGCCAAACTCTGTCCTGTCACACAGACATCTGCATGCAGGTTTGTGGTCTCCATCATCCCCGGAGACTGATTATTATGAAAAAAATGTAACTCTTCACCAGTCATTCTTGGAGGCTTGATCATATACATCATTAATCTAACCAATCAGACATAGTTACATCGTCACTTCCTTGTGCCGACATGGTCAATGGCGTTTACTTATAAAGCGCTTTTCCTCCTTCATTTAAGGCCCAAAGCGCTTTACAATCACTGACCCATTCACACACTGATGGTGACTCCACTGCCAGACAACCTTCCATCAGAGGCAATGTAGGGTTCAGTGTCTTGCCCAAGGACACTTCGACACATGGGCGGGCAAGGCGGGAATCGAACCTGCAATCACAGGCCCAATGCCCTTTCCACTGCATCATGGCCGCCCCATGGCTCATGGCTCATAAAGTCTCTGAGTTCTAACTAAAATAACACTAAAGATGGTGCTTAGCATTTTATCTTGTGTAAAAAGTGCATAAAATAATGAAGCTCCGAGACTGAAGTCTGTCTGGCATCAAACTTCAAACTTTATTTATTTGTACAGCGCCTTTCCTTCTTGTGAAAACCCAAGGCGCTTTACATAAAAATAAATAAATAAAATAAAAATATAATAAGATAAAAATAGTAATAAAAATAAAATAATAACAAAAAAATACAATCATTTACAATTACAATTACAATCACCCTTCCCTCCCCAGCTCCTCCCTCCATCCACCCAGCCCCCACAATACATGACCCCCCCACAGGAAAACTGAACAAAGATTAAAAACTGCAGCTCTAAGGAAAAAGTCTGGCTCAGTACTGCTGTGGAGAAATGATATTACGGGGATCCGTTTATTCCAAGGTCCAGCCCAACCACAGGGGTCATCACCACAGTGCCCACCCAACACAGGGCAGACCAGAGCCCCCTCAACATGGAGGTACCCCAGCTGCCCCAATGAGAATGAGCACCGCAGCACCAGATCACCCATAGGCAGGAGGACCCCAGAACAGAGGATCCCCGTGAGGAAAAACTGGAGTTAAAGAATAAATGAATAAAAAGCATTAAAAAAAAGATAATAAAATAATAATAATAAATAAATATGGTTAGTATATTAAAACAATAATTGTGTACATAAATTAACTATAAAATTATTCAAATAAAAGTTAATAATTACATTTTTAAAAAAAGAGGAAAAGATCAAATCTAAAATTCTAAAAATCATAAAAAAGCTAAATTAAAAAGGTGGAGACCGCAGAGACCTCTATGGTCTCTGCGGCCCTGAGGTTCTCCGGAAGGCCGTTCCAGAGGCGAGGACCATAATGGTGGAATGAGTTCTCGCCATAGGTTTTGGTCCTCACCTTAGGGCCAACTAAGAGGCCAGAGGACCTCAGGGTCCGCGAGGGTTCATACTTTAAAAGCAGGTCACTTAAATAAGAAGGCCCAAGACCATTAAAACATTTATAAACCATTAAAAGAATCATCATGCCTGTTGTTCCACTACATATCCCATGATGCATTGGGCTATTGAGACAGCATCTCTTGCTGTGGTCCTGTTCACAGTCATGACGCACAACAAACTCAAACATCCAACAGTCTGTTCTAACAGTCTTTAGACCTTCTTGATGAAACTAAAAGAAAGCAGATTAGCTCAGTGTTTGGTCTAAGTCATCTTTGAACTGGAACACCTGGTTTTTTGTCTGGTTGAAAGAAAAATTCAATTTCAGACTTTTGAAAAAAACGTAAGTTTAAATATAAATAATAACAAAATGAAAGAGACAACATTAAGGTTAAGTGGCTAACAGACACATTTAATGAAAACCACATTCATTCATTCATCCATTTTCTAAACCCGTTTTGTTCCTTTCGTGGTCACAGGGCTGCCTGGGTCAAACCAGACCACTCGTGGGTGCAGGCAGTCACTGGACTGGTTGCCAGTCTCTCACGGGCCACAATCACACACCCATGCACACTCGCATTCACACCTAGGGACAGTTGAGGGTGACCAATGAACCTATGAAGCATGTTTTTGGATGGAGGGAGGAAACCAGAGTCCTTGGAGAAAACCCACACATGCAAACTCCACACAGAAAGGTCCTCCATTGTAACTGTTTCAAGTTACAATTTAACTTGGAAAAATGGGGCCTCAAAAGTTTTCAGAGTAGGGGGCCACTGTGCAGAAAGTAGGAGGCAACAAGTGCCGAAACCATTGACTAAGGGGGGGTCCACGGTTTCCTTCCCTTGGAAACTCTTGAAGATCAGGGGCCTTTATATGCATTTTCCAGGCATCTGGTTTGAAAATAGTGGAGACGGGGAATTTAGTACTTTACTTCTACTTTAACGCTGTTGAAAGAAATGATTTTCCTCAGCCTGATTTCCTGTGGCTGCTTACAGACCACACAACTCCCAAAACTTTTGAGAAGTTCCTGAAGGACCTTTGTTTGTAAAGTCAACTTGCAACATCATCAATGAAATGTTTATTTTTTTATCACTGAAAAGATGTCTCACAGCTTGAAAACGTGATATTGATTTGGATTCTTGCCATTATATCATTGACAGTTACGAGGGCAGGCTTTGTTGAGCACAGCACAGACTCTGTTGTGGGATTCCTGTCTGTTATTATTTAGAAATATAGTTTTTAGGAACGTCCTATGATTCCGTTTTGTCATTGACCACGTCTTAAAGTCTGGTGCATGAAAATATTTTCTCACAACAAAATCAGCGTTTACTGCTTTTACTATATACATCTTTTCCTTCCTCATCAAGTCTCTCTTCCACAAATAGGAGAAAAACACTTAGACTTGCACGTGGCTTGACGTGGTCAGCATTACTTCAGCATTGCTTCGGCTGTGCTTCGGCAGCAAAAGCCGCCGATTGGCAATACCCCATACAAAGCACGGCCAAGCCATAATTGACCAAATATTAACACTGACGACCACATGCACCAGATTCTCAGAACGTTTTGGCCGTGATTAAGCCGTAAAGCTCTGTGTGACCGAGGCTTAACTTTCACTTGCCAAACAGAAAAAAATCTTGCAATTGGCGAGTGGTGAGTGTTAATTTCAGACCCTCCATACATGGATTATTTGCTGTGAGGTACTAGATTAAATTTTTGTTCATCATGAAGAAGTAGCCGGACTTACTGGCTACCTCAATTCACAGGCGGCAAGTTTCTGCTGTGCCAGCTACTTCTGAAACCTCTGTGAACATGAACAAATATAATGTTATTGCTTTTTGTGTAAAATGTTTCAAGCATGCTGTAATTATACATCATTTAAAATGTATAATCTTGCACAAACATCAAAAGCATTTTAAAAATTCATCACTTTTTAAAAGAAATGCCATTCTTTTTTTATTTTTTGAGTTGACATAAAATTGGATTTAATAAACTAGAGGGAAATTCAACAACTTTAATATTTCTTCATCCTCCTTCAGTCTTCAGTTGAACATTATTATTGAAAAATTTTTTTTGCAACTTTTAGGTAAATAACCACAACGTAAAGGTTGTTTGGCCTCAACTATTACTCACTTATTTAAGAAGATTGATTGACATTACTTTATTTTGTCTTTTAGTACATATGTTAATATTCGTATGTTTATCTACAAATTTAAAAGTTTTGTCAAAATGTCTGGACCTCAGGAATAATCTTTGTAGCTGCTTGTTTGCAACTAATGGGAAATCTGTGATAAATAAATAATTTAAAATAAAATGACAAAAAATGCCTACTAGATCCAGAAGGCACTGATACATCATTAGAGATTCTCTGTCTTAAATGTTGGGTTGCTGGTGAGCCTTGAGATTTTTGTCAAGGAAAAGGTGTGTCTTGGATGCAAAAAAGGTTGAAAACCACTGAAATACACAATCACAACAATGGTACGTTCCATTTTCACAATGTCTCTTGAGGTGGCGGGGTCACTACACTGTACCAGTGCTCTCGTCTCTACAACCCTCCACAAGAAAATGGTCTTAGTGTAGGCCGATCAGGGTTAATGTCTCAAAACTGTTGAATTAGTCCACAACAGCAGAAAGATATCATAAAAGCTAGTTTTCTGGTGAACAGAAACACATACCCTTTCTGTATGTTTTCTGAAATACTGAGCAGGTTTGTCATACTGTCTCTCAGGGGTGTGGGCTGCATCTTCATTGAGATGATCCAAGGTGTGGCTGCCTTTCCTGGGATGAAGGACATTCAGGACCAGCTGGAGCGGATATTCCTGGTGGGTCATTAATATCAGTTGGTCTTTCTGGGATCTTGATGGAAACTATTTCTGAATTTCTGACTGTGAAGAAATGGCATTTAAACTGTTGGATGCTGGGAAGGGTTCTCCTCACACACATAGGACACCTTTGTTGTGACACTAGACATTGCTTCTATTGTGTGTGTATTAGGCTGTGTTCCCTATTCTGCCTTTTTCTGTTGCTTGCTGAGCTATGCTTTCTTTGGATGCTGTGGCTTCAACCATCCTGATCAGGATAGACTGCAGTGTTATCAGACTCTAGACCAGGCCGGAGAGTGACAACCCAAGTGTGTCCGTTTGAAACCTGGAGAACCGGAACTATAGATATTGTCCCTCTAAAACCTTCTTCAACTTTCTTTTTTCCTAAATAGCTTTAAATAATCCCAAGCAGCAGCACTACTGTTGCATTTGTTGCCATTGTTGTAGAATGATACAACAAAAACGAGTTGTTTCACAAAGAAGGCATCTATCATGGCTGGACTCGGGGGGGTAATTGGACTTACACTCCTTGTCTAGTGGCATATAGAGTTGACACTGTATGACGGGCATTACATCTCACACACACACCCACACACCCACACACGTACGCACGCACGCACACACACACACATCTGAAGGAGTGACACAGATGACGCCTCAGACCACAAACACTGCTGTGAAAAACATGAACTGTAGCTGCCACCCCCATGTTTGCAGGCCACGTCTCTGTCAAGCCTAGTATCCTTGATGACCTGGAGCTTCAGTGAAGACCAGCTCAGTGTCACAAAGCAATCGTCATGCTCATGCAGCTCCCAGAATCATCTCTGTCACTGACAGACTGAAGCTGATCCTGAGCAGCAAAACAGAGGGCATGAACGAGGCTGAGACCTGAATCCATCAGCTGAACAAGCTGTGTGTGTCTGTGAGGGGGTATTAAAGGGGTTAGTAGTTATCATTAATATTTGAAATGAGATGAGGTCTCATGAATCTTTCACAATATAATCTGCTGTCCTGTCACTCATAATTAATTTCAATCACTTAAGTGAGGCAGACAGAACAGGAAGAAGACAGAATGGATTTGTATTCATTGAACTGTGTGATGGGAGAGATGAGAGAAGGAAATTGACTCAAGGAGGGAGACTTTTGTGTAGAGGAGAAAGAGGAGACCGAGGCGTTTGGATCCACATGCAAACGTTTTAATGACCGTGGTCGCGCGGTCCCGCGGGAGTCCAGGCAAAAGTCAAAAACACAAAGGCAAGGGAGGATGACGAGGGATAGACAAAGATCAAAGCACAGAGAAGAACAAACCAGGAAATAACACTCAGACTGTCTGCAGGCAAAACAAGACTTCGCGAGGAGTACAGGGTAGAACAGGCTAAAGAATAAGACACTGATGAGTCAGAATGGAAAACAGCTGGTGAGGTCAGGTGAGGCAATACTCTGGAGAGGGCTCCCTCTGGTGATTGCAGGTGGAATCGTATGGTAGAGTCCTGACACCAACGCCAAATAATTTCATTGGCTAGTTGAGTTTTTTCATACTTTGAATTGGTCAGACAAAGGAAGTGGAAGCGGGATTTATCACATTTTGGAAGGCGGTAGGCCCCGCCCTGATGAGTTTCTGACAGTTTGCGTTTCAAATTGAACGTTGACCTACATAAAGAGCGATGCTACACAAACGAATATGCGTTACACCAAAGGGCTGTTTTGCAATTTAATTTGAAGGTTAACACAAAAACAGCATGGCCTTTTACAATGCAATACATTTTGAATTACTTCCAAATACATTTAAAGCAAACCATGAACTGAAATGTCATTTTTAAATATTCTATAGTAAATATAAAAAAACATTTTCCAAATGAAAGGTCAAATTGCATATTGAATTGTAAATTGCAAAATACATTTTGATTTGAATTACAACATTAAAAACACATGACAATTTAAAAGGCAGTTGATGTTGTTTTTATTTCCTATTTTCTAATTGTTATATTGAATGATTGTATTTCCATATTCCAAGTCTGAATTGTATACTAAATTGTTAAGTACAAAATGTATTTTCAAATTGCAAATTGTATTTTCAATTGAGAATTGTATATTATGTTGAATTCATCTTTATGTGCATTTAAGATATTCAGCTTTAGCAGATCTAGCTAAGACTGAGCTGAAGACCAGCAGAGTTCACCGCTCACTAAGCCACCAGTCTTCTGTAAAAAGAATATGATAACAAATAGAAAACAAAGCTTGTATTCCTCATTTTTCTTTTTTCCCTCAATGCCTGCCTCTTCTCTGTAATGATCTGTGACTGCATTTTTCCCTGAGCTAATCGCTCACCCTTCAGCTCTGCGTGTGCACAAAATGTGACACGTGCTCTAGCATTTACCTGCTGTGTCTTTGGGACATGTTTACTTGTGTGTGAAAGTATAGCATGGCTGTGGTATGTAGATGACTGCTAGCTAGCAGGGCTGTGTATTTAGCTACACTCTCACACACACACACACTCGCACACACGTGAGATTCCTGGCTGGTTGACTAGTTGTCAGAAGACAGAGGGTTACTTCCTGTGGAGGAGCCTAATGAACAGAGACAGGTCTATTTGCAGGAAATTACCTGTCAGGTTATATTGGTGTGCGAGTGGTAGTTTCTGGTGAGTGTGAGTTAGCCTACTGGTGTGAACCTGAGCTGTACTCAGGAACAGGCTGACTTTCTTTTGTTGCAGCAGTGAGCATATAACTCTCAATTTTTGCATCATTTCTGTGGTGATTTAAATACAAATTCATGAAGGTCGGTTGTGCAGCTGGTCTCCTGCAGGGTGGGTAGTCTGCAGATGGTTCCAGGTTCTTTAATTTGTTTTTCTCATACAGATCAGCCAAACCAAACCATCGCCTTTGCGATCACCATTCTCCATGTTTTGTCTGTGTGGAATTCACTGCTGTTTTTTCTCCAAATGTGGAGAGATAAGAGTTCAGACACCAGACAGAAAGTTCTGGTCAAACAAACGTCTGAGCTCACATGAAGTTTTTAAACTTGACAACGCCCTGTGATCGACTGGTGACCTGTTTAAGGTGTATGTTGACCTCACCCAACAGTAGCTGAGATAGGCTCCAGCAGCCTTGTGACCTTGAAAGAGATTTGGTGGGATTGGAAAATGGATGGATGGATGGAAGGATGGATGGACGGAGGGAGGGAGGGACGGACGGAGGGAGGGAGGGAGGGAGGGAGGGAGGGAGGGACGGATGGATGGATGGATGGACGGATGGATGGAGGGATGGATGGATGGATGGACCTACATACTGTACAACTGTTTGGTCCACTGAAAACACACACCATGTTGAAGTTTACAGCTGCTTTTATCAAGCGTGACCAACACATCAAGGTTCAGTAACAGCAAATCCTGAGTCACATTCTGAGTTTATTACTTCAGAAAAATGCCTGTCACAAAATGTTAAGGAGCAAAGATGACTTCATTAAGCATTGGAATCTACAGAGGAGGTCAGGGTGAAGCAGCTAACAGGCTCTGTAGCACATTTCTCCGTGTGGGTCACTCAGCTGACGAGTCCAGCTGTGATCCTCTGTTATGGGGAAGAAACTGTAGCATCGCCTGAAAGCTCAAGCATTACCTACAGTTATAAACTGGTCGGTATCCTTTTTTGTCCTCTTTCTTCTTCCTTGTTAGACTTTGGTCTGAGCAATATTGTTCTGCCAGCAGCAGTCTTCAGACTTCTTCATCGCGGTCATCATCTACTTTAAAGAGCTTTTCTGTCCACTGTCATCGTTTGTCTCCTCAGAACAGGGATCACACCAGAAACCCTTCCTTTGTAATCTGTTGAACACTGATACTATTAAACTAAGATGTCCTGACCTCATAGGATGTTTGGAACAAACCTATCAAATTTTGGTTTGGTATTTCTGGTTTTTCAGTGTGGTGCCTTGAGGCAGCGTTGGGTCTGAACTTGTGCATTATTTAAAAAATAGCTGAATTAAAACTGGTTTTACATATAGTTTCCAGCCTGTGATTCTAATAAACACACAGAAACCCTGTTTTTCTTGGACTTTTCCAAATGGCTTTTCATCATACACATATAAAACTGGCACATTACTGTTGATAATTGGAATGTCATTCAACGTGAGCTGCATTTCTGCATTTGAATGTCAGGTGAAGCCACATCTGGACTAACAAAGACCCCCTCCCCCATCAACCGATGATGTCCCAGGCCAGCGTGGGGGCAATATAACAGTTCTTCTTCTGTACAACTCAGCAGATCCCATTGTGTCCATTTGAACATTCCTAAAAAAGTCTATTTGCTGTGTTCATCTGTTCGTGGGGTGTCATGATCCCTGTATCGGTCTCAATGATCTGTCTTTAGAGCAGTGTTGCATATGTGAGCAGTAACTTCCTTCTGTAGAATCAAACCTTCCATTGACTCCAGCTGTTGAGTCCATCAGTCCATCAGTTATCAAATGAGAACAAAAAAACCACATCATACTTTGTTTTAGTTCACTGGGATTCTTGCATCATCAGGAAACAACAACATGCTTTCATCTGAAGATGGTGCAGTAAAATAAGGAACTTAAAATGAGTGGCAGGCAAAACTCTAACAGACTTTGGAGATCCTGGAGATCTGTTGATCCAGTCCACTTTAAAGTAATGTGAAAAATGTGAGAAGAGGATGCCTGAGACTCTTCAATATTCTACATATTTGATGTTCCAAAATAATTTTAAGCTGAGACTGGTGAAGAAGAGCTTTCATCATGTGAATCCCAGCAGCAGCAGCGGTTGGCTCTGGTAGATTCAATGAGTGGCCTTTCTGCCACGGAAGCCCGCTCTGACTCCTAGCCTAACTCCAGTCTGTTTCCTGGGACCACACTGCCTCCTTGTGGAGAGATCCTCTTTTTATATCAATGGTTGTGTTCATTCCATAAAGTCTACAAAGCTTTAGAAACCTCTGTTTTGTGATGTTTTGAATTTAGAAATGTTCACCCAAACTTCATTAAGCTCACATTTAGGTTACACAACCAGGACTGAGGCTGTGAAGTTCTCAGTTGAGTGGCAGACATTCTGTTGGAGCTTTCCTGGAAATAATCTGTCTAAATGTGTTTCCATTCCTCCTTGACATTTGGCTTTAGCTGCAGTTTTGGTAGCAGCAGAAGTGAGCAGGTCAGAGAGGTGGGAAGTCTGGAAGTGATGATGGTTCTGAGCTGTGATGGATCATGTCTGAGGCACGTCCGCTGTGCTTTGTCATGATAAAACCAGCTGTCTGCATGAGAAGTCTCTGACAAGCCAAGTCCTCCTCTTTTCAACCCTAAAGCCAGTGTCTTCACTGATTCTTTTCTCAATGTTGTGTTTCATCAACTTCACAGTTTGTTTTGTGGGTAAGAACCATGTTTGGTTGATTTATGTTCTGCACTTTGAAAATGTGCACAACACGTGTTTCATGAGTTTGATCTGGATTCATGTGTTTCATGGTTATTTCTGTATTTGTTTTGAAAACCAGTTTTTCTGTTTGCTCACTCTTGATCCTTGCTGTTTTCCCACCAGGTCCTTGGAACGCCGTCTGAAGACACGTGGCCTGGTGTCAATTCCTTGCCTCACTTTAAACCAGGTGGGACATTTGTCACTACTAGAAAAATCCTTTGACTGATTAAATTCAATGGGAACTTTGTTTCTGTCTCTGAGGAGCAGAATCTTCCTGCTTTTTCTTTCCATCAGAGCTTGTTCTGGGGAATAACCCTCTAAAATGAGTGGATGTTGGAAATGTTTTAACTTTTCCAGTGTATTCTAAAATAAGTAGAGTTCAGGGGGAGTACATTTGTTACTGACACCAGAAGTGGTGTCAAAGCAAGAAAATCGATTTGCTGTTGAAAAAAGAAGAGAACGCGAACAGCAATGAACATTTCATGCTTTTCTTTTTTGTCAAGATTGTCTCTTCATTTATAATCACTTACTGTAAAACCTTTTCTCACGTGTGCAACGTTTTCCTTTAGTCTATTTAAAACTGCAGTCCTCAAACACTAAATGTATACCGGTGTCAGGATGTGCTTCAGGGACCCAAAATACGACAAACTCAGGAGTAGAAGAAAACCAGTTTTATTAAAGTCTTTCACTCAGATGTTCTCCACCAGGCCTTGGAGAGCAACGGCAGATTGAGGTAAGGAGAGATGATTTGCAGGGAAGAGAAGGAGAGGAGTCCTCTGTACGGCAAGAAAGGCGTGGCTCCAGGGAGAGGCGATAGGGGAAGAAAATGGACTCCAAGAGGGAGTGGCAAAACTCAGGATCCTGTGGTTTAGTCACCAGTTCTTGTAACACAAAATCACCAGGGATGTCTGGGAATGTTTCCAAAAAGGAGAAGGTGCGGGGACTTACGAGGCTTTGGAGGAATTTGTTGAGCAGGAGAAAGGCAGGGGCATGCAAGCTGAGCTGACAAGCAGGCAGGCAAGCTGAGCTGACAAGCAGGCAGGCAAGCTGAGCTGACGGAGCAGGCAGGCAAGCTGAGCTGACGGAGCAGGCAGGCAGGCAGGCAGGCAAGCAAGCAAGCATAATTAACGGAGCAGGCAGGCAGGCAGGCAAGCTGAGCTGACGGGGCAGGCAGGCGGGCGGGCGGGCGGCGGGCGGGCGGCGGGCGGGCGGGCGGGCGGGCGGGCGGGCAGGGTGTGAGCACTGCTGGAGGTTTCTCTGGAAGCCTGTAGTGCAACGATTCAGCCGAGAATGAAGGGCAGAGGGAGAGATATATAGTAGCAGGCACAGGTGGAGGGAATCAGCTGATTGGCAGCAGGCAGGCTTCTGCTGCTGCTGTGACAACCAGTCCAATGCTGAATAACATCTTTCAATCATCTAGGTGTACTCTTTCTTATTCGTGAGATCACAATATATCCAAATACACCTTATCAGCCAATGCCGGCACTTTGATCCCCACATCTGGACACATTACATTAACTTCAATAAAATGCTTTTCTATGCTAAATCAAATTAAATTTATCATTAACTAAAACAACATGAAATTCCTGTTAAACAATGTTTACCATTTTGCCTGCAAGGTCTTACACGGCACATATTGGTAGTTAACTGTATTGTCTGCTAGGCAGAACTCAGGGGGAGGAGAGATGTGCCAGAATCACAGCGTACCACGGCGGCAGTTCAGCTTGAAGTCTTTTAAGTTGCCATCCACTCTAAAGTAGTATATTTGATATCTTTTTTTTTTTTTTTTTTTTTTTTTTTTTTTTTTTTTTTTTTTTTTTTTTTTTTTTTTTTTTACAAAAGTACTTATAAATAATATTTACTGGACATACATCACATCAAATCAAGGGGTCAGAAGAACAAATGTAAGGTACAAAAGAAAATGACACAGATTGCGTCTGAGGTGCTCATGCAGCCCCACCCCGTCAGACTCCTCCACCAGGTGCAGAAACACTACTATGACCTTGCAAGGTAAACTATTTTTCTCCGATCAAGAACCATAGCCTCAGACTTAAAAGGGCTGACCCTCATCCCAGCCGCTTCACACTCTGCCTCCCTGCCTATAGTTATAAAAAAAATCTTTTCGTGTGTTCGTGCACGATTTCTACCACTCTAAGAAACGGGAAAGCAGAACCCTCCTCCACAGACATAACACATGAAGCTGGATACACCAGCAATCCTTAGAGCAAGTGGAGGCTGGTGTGTCTGTCCCCACTGTCTGGAAGATACTGAAGAACAGCGAGCGGCGAGCCGTTGGAGCTCTGTGGAGGGATACATCGGGCTGCAAAGACTCAGCAATCAATTCTCACAAACTGATCAAAAGCACTGTCTCACTTTCCCAAATTGGCAGAGTGCTGGCGACCTTTGAACTTGTGTGGAAAATGGATGCCAACTTGGAAAGCCTTTCTGCCTGAATTGAGGAGAGACTGGTCCAAACTGCCCACATCGTGATCCAGTAAAAGAATGCCTCAAGACTCTGCTAGTCCAGTCCAGAACACAACCAGCAGACATAAACAGAAGATCCGCTGGTGCCTGAAAGAACTGGATCGGTGGACCGGTGTCTCCTGAGCCGAGCACTCTGGCCTTGTTTCTCCCAAAACATATCTGCTTTCTCAGTGAATGAAATGTAGTTTAGATCTGAGGGTCAACATGTGCTGTACCTCACCTGCTCAGGTCAATCTTAACTTCAGTATCCCCTGACGTAATAATCTAATGTTGTACCTGTGCTTATACTGTTACAAAGATGATAACAATGTTGTGTCTACTTGTTTGTGTAGTACATTTGAGAAGAAAACATTTATAGGTCTGCATTCATCAGTTCTGCTCTTGTCCAGCAGATGGCAGTGCTGTATCTTTTGTTCCTGGATCTCTGAGTGGCTCTGTCTGAACACATGACTGAAACCCATTCTACTGGGGATTCTTTACATTTTACATCTCCATTTCTCATGCTAATTCTGTTTAACTTAACAAACACAACTCTGCTTAAATAAACAGGAGGTGCATATTTGTATTTTTCATTCCCAACGCGGTTCCACAGATATCTTATCTTTCTCTCTGTCACATCAAAGGTAATGCACTGCTCAAAAAAACCAGTCAGTGGAGTAATCTCTAAAACGCTATTTTTCATTGTCCTCTTCCCCCAATGTCCAAATTCAATGTTAAATAAAACCGTTAAAGTTAAACTAAGTTTTTTTAATTGTTTCATTGAAGCCCCAAGCTGTGGGAACATTTGTTTTAGTCAACAAAATGTTTCAAATAACAATTATCTATGGAACACGTGTCCCTAAACATTCATGCTGTTACCATAAGGATGACGGGTTAGAAAATGGACGGTTTGATGGCTGGCTGAGATCAAATCTAAGGAAACTCTGGGAAAAGTGTGCTTGACAATAGTTTTGTAAATACCAGATCAAACTGGAGTTTCCCTAAAATGTCTTTTTTTTTCTTTCTCTCCCCCCTTTTGTCAGTTAGTGTTGCTTCTTTATTGGACAGTGTGATTACACAGAACTGTCTTGGAGTAACATGATGCTGTTTAGTTGTTTCCTTTTGTTGTTGTGAGCAGTGAACATCATTTACAGGAAGAGGTATGGAGAAAAATAAGTATCACTACAATTTGTGCGTGCATAATTCTTGACTTGTAACTCATAAAATACATTTTTTGCATGACCACAAAAATCACACAATTTAGAAAAATACAAAGTACAAGGTACACATACGCAACTTAAAATTATGACAGCTTGAGACTAACTACACGCACAAATCTATAAAAAAATATGCACAAATCACTTGTTACACACACACAAAACCACATTTACACACAAATCTGATTTGAGACTCTTTTCTATAAAGACGCAGATCTGATCGGGCCGGTGGGCTGATCAACCATACCGGCTCTGTGGGTTCATGTTCACCGTGGAGAACCTCCACCGTGAGACCAGACCAGAGCGGGGAGGGTTACCTGCTTGGGAAAGAGCCCCGTTTCTGAGGCGCTGTCGGAGGAGGGGCTGCAGAGATGAAATGTTCAATTCTGGAAAATATTGTTTTTATTTTTAATGGGAAAAGTGTTACAAAAACCCATATTTAGACTTTTTTTTATATTAATCAGCGGCACATCTGTTTAAGAAACCAGATCTTATTCACAATCGAAGTTCAGAGTGGCTGATAAGAAAACTCTGGTGACCCAGCATTCCAGCAGCATTTTAACGCATCACTTACACATGAATCTGGGAGATGTGAAGAGTCTCACATCAGATTTGCGTCTAAATGCGGTTTTGTGTGTGTGTAACAAGTGATTCGTATATATTTTTTAAAGATTTGTGTGTGTAGTTAGTTTCAAACTGTCGTAATTTTAAGCTGTGCATGTGTACATTATATTTTGTATTTTTTCAAATTTTGTAATGTTTGTAGTCATGCACAAAATGTATTTTATGAGTTACAAATCAAAGATTACGCACGCACAAACCTAAAGTTACGCACAAATCAAGCATTACGCATGCACAAATCGGAGTGATATTTATTTCTCTCCATAAAGAGGAAGCTTTCTATGAGCTGTTAGACGTATTCCCAGCCCAGCTCAGCCTTTAGACTGCATATGCTAGCAGTGAAATACCCCAAAGACAAGATGTAAAAACACAAACTCGCTGTTCACAAAGCAAACACAAACATAGCATTGGTGGTCCGTGCATGAACGAGCTGAGGATTCAGTTTTCCTCTGCCAAAACCATCCTGTTAATTTAATTATTAACCCTTCTATCACCATCTGTGAATATCATTTTAAGGAGAAATTCCATCATAAATGGATCATTTATATAGAATTCACTATAATTGCTCATAGTTATTGTGTAAACAAAATCTGTGTGTTTAAGTCTCCCAAAACTGCTGGAACAGCTGCAACAAACATCAAAGCACAATTGACTCATTAAACTTGAAAAAAAGCATTTTTATTTACAGCAAATCCAACTTATTTACAGCAAATCAAATTAATTTAATGATGAACTCTATCCATGAAGGGAGTCCAGCTAGATCAGCGGGAGATTTCCCAGCAAAAGCAAAAGAAGTGAGCATTTGGTAGTGCAAGCTTTGACCATCCAATCAGAGACGATTATGTAATCCGCTTTCATGAAGTTACAGACTTGAACTCAAATTCTGATTGGTTGGATCAACATCATTGCGTTTATTCAGCAGTCTTTCTTATGGAAAGTCACCCACAAAACCAGAAGTTGAGAGCAGAAGCACTGACTGAGAGTGAGGCAGACTTTATGACCTAAGATATATTTTTGACATATATATAAAAAAACACATTTCTTTGTGATTTAGATACTTCTTTTCAGCTAATTTTAGACATTCACTGAAGGCTTTGCAGGCCCTGACAGTACGCCCCTGCCATAAAGTCATGTGTAAGACCAGTGTTGCTTCTGAAAGTGAAGAATGGTGCATTACTTTGGTTTTCAAGGTTCAGTATAAATGTTATAAGAAGAACCATCTTTTGTGTAATTAAGTGAGAAACTTGCTTGAAGGTGAGTGTTCATCCTGCCTCCAGCAGGAACACCACCGACTGAAGTCCAGCATGTCAGGCCTGAGTTCCAGCTAGCTGGGTGGCAGAATACTTAAATGGATTAATCCTAGTAGTGTTTTTTAATCAAACCATGGACAAAAGCTGGCTTGACTCTGATGGTTTCTCAGGATACATGAAAAGATATCAGGATATAAATGATCAATTCCCTAGTTCCTGAGGAAGACTGAAAGAGAAATGGCAGATTGGGTTTTTTCTGAACACTTTACTTACACAGTACTTTTTCTGTTTTGTAGTACTAACCACATTTCAAACTGAGTGTGCTGAGGACACATTACGCTCCACAATCAGAGGTGTTTGCTTATCTCTTCTCTGAAAACTTTTTTTATACCACTCCGTCTCACGTGGCTCACCACAGAAAAGTAGTTCATAAAAGGTTTTAGTGGCATTTTTTTTTATGATGCAACCAGACTGTAATGTCTCCCCTCCTTCCTCCAGCCTCCACCTTTGTCCAGCCCAGGCTTTTCCAGGAGAAGCAGGCTGCTGGAATGAGCTGCTTCAGTTTACAGGACAGGAACAGTGCTGGGTGAGGGATGGGCTTGACATTCTGGGTGGCTGTTGAGGGACGTGCGATCAAGGAAGGCTGTGGCCCCCATTTTCATCTGTGAAAGATGACATGTATGCTAATAATGAAGAACATGTGTCCACTAACCTGTGTTATAAATTCAAACTGTGTGTATATATGTGTATATATGACACCCCTGAACTGGGGTCCTCTACCAGAGTCCTGGGAGCTTGAGGGTCCTGCAGTATCTTAGCTGCACTTTTCTGGACTGAGATGTCTGAGGTCTTTCCAGGGATCTGCTGTAGTCACTCCTCCAGTTTGGGGGTTTGAGCCCAGAGGGTTTTAATTACCACGAGCATCACTGTTACCTTCACCTTTCAAGCTTCCTCCAGTTCTTCTCTGAGTCTCTGGTATTTCTCCAGTTTCTCATGTTCCTTCTTGTTGATGTTACCATGTCTTGGTGCTGCTACATCCACCACAACAGTTTTCCTCTGTTCTTTATCCACCACTACAAAGTCTGGTTGGTTCCATTACCATCCTGTCTGTCTGTATCTGGAAGTCCCACAGGATCTTTGATCTCTCATTCTCTACCACTTTCAGAGGTGTTTCACATTTTGACTTTGGGGTTTCCAGTCCATATTCTGTACCCACTTTACTGTATACTATTCCAGTCACTTGGTTGTGACGTTCCATGTATGCTTTCCCGGCATCTTACACCCTGCAGGTATGTGCTATATTGTTTCAGGCACCTCTTTGGACAGACTACACCTTGGGTCTTGACTGGTGTGGTGGATCTGAGTCTCTATCGCTCTGGTTCTCAGGGTTTGTTCCTGAGCCGCCAGGATGAGTGCTTCTGTGCTGTCCTGTAGGTCAGCCCTTTCTAGCCATTGGAAGAACTTCAGTTATGGTTTGGTGGTACATCTCATGCAGGGGTTTGTCCTCCCCTGAGGATCTGTCCTCCAGCATCCTCTGCTGTCCTTTGCCTGAGACATTAACTGAGAACATTGTCAGTTGGGGCCTTGATCTTGATATATTTTTGCATCTTGGATGTGTCATCCTGGATAGTGGCTTCCATGCTCACTATGTCAGGGTTGACGTGCGGACACAAATGCAGACGGAACTCGGAATGAAAAAAGTCAATAGATTTAATGGCTCGAAGGAGGAACATCAAACTAGAGCAACAAAACCACCCGACAACCCGTGCAAGGGAGACGAGGGTATATAACGGGAAGAGAGGATTGACCAAATGACAAACAGGTGTGTTAGGGGGGAGGGAACACCTGAGGGAGAAACGACAAGTGACCTGTGAAAACGGAGAGCACAGGAAGTAACAACAAAATAAAACCGGAAATGACTGCAACTGAAAATAATAAATCGACCTGGTTCCAAAACCCTACAGTACCCCCCCCTCAAGGTGCGCCGCCTGGCGCAGAAGGAGGCTGGTCCCGGCGCCGCCGATTAAAGTCTCTGATGAGATCAGGATCCAGGATGCGTGAAGCAGGCTCCCAGGACCTCTCCTCAGGCCCGTACCCCTGCCAGTCCACCAGATACTGGAGACCACGACCCCGTCGCCGAACGTCCAGAAGGCGACGGACAGTGTAGGCCGGTTGGCCATCAATGATGCGGGGAGGGGGTGGCGGAGAGGATGGCCGCTGCAGGGGACTCGTGACATGCGGCTTCAGTTGAGAGACGTGGAAAACCGGGTGGATGTGCAAGGACCTGGGCAAGCGCAGCCTGACCGCCACCGGATTGATGACCTTCAGGATCTCGAAAGGACCGATGAACTTGGGGAAACGCTTCTTTGACTCTGTCCGGAGTCTGAGGTGCGAGGTGGACAACATGACGAACTGACCAGGTAGGTAGGATGGTGCTGGCGTGCGCCGACGATCTGGCAACCTATTGTGGGGAACCCCTGAACACAACAGGGCTCGTGACTCGGAAAACATCTCAGTCGGGTCATGACATTCAGACGGAACCCTGAATGGGTCAGGTGAGGGCGGCCGCCCTACTGGAACGGCGGGATCTCCCCCAGGAGGCCGAGCTGAACGCAAACAGGTGGTGTGACATTTCTCACTCCAGCCGGAGACACGGCTGGAGGGCCAGTCGATGACTGGGTTGTGAGACATTAGCCAAGGGCAACCTAATACCAGTGGGTTTTGTGGGGAGGAAAAAAGGAAAAAACGGGTGTGCTCGTGGTGATTGTCTGACACAATCAGATGAACCGGCTCAGTGACTCGTGAGACGGTGGCTAATTCTTGGCCGTTGAGGGAGACCACTTGTAAAGGACGGGGCAAAAACTCAGACTTCAGACCGACCTGTTTGGCTAGCTCGGCGTCCATGAGGTTCTGCTCTGCTCCTGAATCCACCAATGCTCTGACAGAAACTCCCCCTTTCTGGAACATAACCCGAACATCCAAAACACAGGAAGCAGGTCTCGGGATAGTGGGAGCTGGACCACGGCTCTTAAGCGCGCCCACTCTTATTGATGAGTTGGGGCAATCCCTGCAGAAATGACCCCGGCCGCCACAGTAAAGGCACTCACCTGCCGCCATCCGCCGCCGTCGCTTGGAAACTGTCAGTCTGCCCCGGCCGAGCTGCATAGGTTCCTCTGAGACTAAAGACGGGGGTTCTGCGGAAAAAGCAGCAAAGTCAGGTGAGTCCATGATCCTGTGCTCAACAGGACTGCGTCGGGGGCGGGGTGCCACCCTGCCATGCTCCTGCTTGTGGTCCTGCAGGCTATTGTCAATTCTGATGACCAGGGCGATGAGGGGTTCCAAGGAGGAAGGTAACTCGAGAGCGATTAGTCTGTCCTTTAATTCCTCGGATAGTCCCTCCACGAAAGCGTCCATGAGCGCAGTGGTGTCCCAACCACTAGTGGAGGCCAATGTTCGGAACTCGATGGCATAGTCAGCTACCCGTCGGTCCCGCTGTCTTAATCTCATAAGTGCCCGAGCCGCTTCTCTGCCTGGCTTAATATGATGAAACACCTGCTTGAACGCCTCCAGGAAGGCCGAGAGAGATGCGCAGGTCGGGGCTCCACGTTGCCACTCAGCGGTAGCCCAGGCTGCAGCTCTGCCGGTGAGGTGGGAAATGATGAAAGCCACCTTGGCTTGGTCCGAAGGATAGTGAGGCGCTTGTAACTGGAAGTGCAGCTCACACTGGGTGATGAATGCTCTGCAGTCCCCGGAGTCCCCGCAAAACCTCTCCGGGCGGGCCAGCTGTGCAGCAGGGGCGACAGGAATCCCATCCTGGACTGGTGTGGAATGCAATGGTTGTGGAGAAGGGACGGACAGTGGATGTTGGATCCGCTCCGCCAACTGCTCCAATCGCTCACCCAATGCGGCAAGTTGTCGCTCGTGACGGCTTGACATCTCCAGTAATCCTTGCCGTAAGCAAGACATCTGCTCCTCCTGTTGGCGAAGCAATGCCCGTAACGTCTCCGCGTCCGCTGCGTCCATTTTACTGGTCGGGTGGTAATGTCAGGGTTGACGTGCGGACACAAATGCAGACGGAACTCGGAATGAAAAAAGTCAATAGATTTAATGGCTCGAAGGAGGAACATCAAACTAGAGCAACAAAACCACCCGACAACCCGTGCAAAGGAGACGAGGGTATATAACGGGAAGAGAGGATTGACCAAATGACAAACAGGTGTGTTAGGGGGGAGGGAACACCTGAGGGAGAACGACAAGCGACCTGTGAAAACGGAGAGCACAGGAAGTAACAACAAAATAAAACCGGAAATGACTGCAACTGGAAATAATAAATCGACCTGGTTCCAAAACCCTACACACTAGTCCTCGGCCTCCTTCATGTGGTGGAGGTGTCTGATGGTATTGTGCTGTTTGGTGATTAACTAACTCATGTAATTTCAGTAGTTTTGTTTCTTGCACATTTTCGCTTTGTGTGCCGTCATTCTTCATAGTGAATTAAAAGGTTGAATTTTGTGTTGAGGACGTAGCAGAGGTTTTCTTCTGATGACTCTTCCATGAAGATCATATTTGTACAAGTATCTCCTGACAGTAGAACAGCACAACTCCAGAGTCTGCAGGTCTTTCTGGAGGGAAGCTGCAGTCAAACGTGGGTTTGGATTTGCACATTTGCATTTCTCACAATCCTGTGAGCTGCTCTGTCTGAGATTTTTCTTGTTATTCCAGATTTTGCTTTAACTTCCACTGTTCCTGTTGACTGTCATTTCTTAATGACATTCTGAACAGAGGATATTAGCATCTGAAAAGGCTTTGCTCTCTTTTTACAGCTTCTTCTGCTTTGTGAGCATCAACTATTTACAGTTTCATTGTTCTGAACAACTGCTGGAAGAACCCATGATGCTGATTGTTGGGGAAAGGTCTGATGACTCGGATTATTTACAGTCTTTCAGATTGAAATCACCTGTTTTTTGCAAACCATGTTTGTGAACAATTGATGACACCGTCAGGCCTCAGCTTTTCCAAAGGCGGCAGAGCATACTGTAATTTCTGCAGAGTGCCCAAACTTTTTCAGACACCATTATTTTGTTTTCTGTTATTTTAAAGGGTAAATGATGGAAATAAAGCCTCATTTTTTCTGTCATATTAAAAGAATGTCTCATCTGTAAACGGATGTTTTTAGGAGATGTTTCGATCTTTTCTTGGGTCCTTTATGCACAAGAATATTACATTTTACAGAGAGTGCCCAAACTTCTGATCCTCACTGTATATATAAATGAATATATATTTGGCTATAATTATTGAAATTATTTTGTATTCAAATTTGCTGTATTTAACATATTTCTCGTTCAGTTTCAGCTTCAGGCTGTGAAGTGATGCAGCACCCGGCTTTGCCTCACATTTGATTGCAATCCCTTGCAAACTGACAATTTAATGCTTTATTGAAATGTTTCATTTACTGTAGACAATTGTATTACGTGTATTCACTTTCCATTTAATTGTTTTAGATTTCTTACTACATGTTGACCAGGCAGGTTAAAGGACATCAGTCTGGAGAGAATCGAAACCCAGTCTGGGGTTATGTGCCACATGTTTGCCACATTGAAAGTTAGCAAAAGAGTTTTGTTTGTCTCTGAAAAGTCAGATTTCTGCTTTTAAAGCTGGTTTTGAGATAACTTTCTGCACAGTGTGGAGTTTCACTTTCTGACATTCTGATTTGTGTTGTCTTGTGCTTGCAGAGCGCTTCACAGTGTACAGCGCCAAGAAGCTCAGACAAGCGTGGAACAAGTGAGTACCGTGTTAAGCTGTGTATTTCATGATCTGACCTGTGTCCGTCTTAAAGAACTATGTTTAGTGTGTGTGTGATGGGGGGGGGGGACTGAGGGCAACTGCATCGTGGTGCTCTTTTCTGCAAAGTATTCATTTGAAGCAACAAAAATGTCACACTAATCTCACTCACATCACAGAGAGGGCCAAAGAGATGACTGTAGACATAGCTGGACAGAAAACTGCATAGACGACTGCAAAGACTTCTGAAGAGATGACTGCAGAAATAATTTCAGGAGTAACTGGAAAGACGGCTGGAGAAACAACCACCGAGTCAATGGCAAAGATGACTGTAGAGACATGTAGAGACAGAAACAACTACAGAGACAGATGCACAGATGACTGCAAGGAGAGCTGCAAAAATAAGAGATGACCGCAGAGATGACTGCAGAAAGGATTTATAAATGGCAGCAAAGAAGAGTGCACAGTTGAGTGCAGAGAAAGCTATGACTCAGTATAGATTTTGTTGTGTTGAGAGCAAAAGAAGCTGGATGGAAATCTGCTGGCACTAATTCTGTCCACTAAAGAGCATCCCTATCCAGACACTCCAGGATTTGGTGGCAGATATGTATGATTGTTGAATCATGTTAAAATGCCGGATTTTTGTGGCAGCTCTTGTGAAAAGTTGCAACATTTTTCAACAAACTTCACATTCTTATATTACAAATATTTTTATTGTGACATGTGCATTTGGAAAAAATTGCACCATTCTCCAGGTACAACACTGTTGTGCTTTCATTTAACATAAATAGAACTGTGAAACCCCAAAGGAACTTTCATTGGTTAGAAATGTTATATATTTATGGAGAGAAACAAGAATCACTCTGATTTGTGCGTGTGTAATTCTTGATTTGTGCATAACTTTAGGTTTGTGCGTGTATAATTCTTGATTTGTAACTCATAAAATACATTACATACAAAATTTAGAAAACTACAAAATACAATGTACACATGCATAACTTAAAATTACAACAGCTTGAAACTAACTACACGCACAAATCTTTAAAAAATATACACGAATCACTTGTTACACACACAAAACCACATTTACACGCAAATCTCAAGTGAGATTCTTTTCAGGCTTTCCGGATTCGTGTGTAAGTGATGCGTTGAAATGCTAGTGGAATGCTGGGTCATCAGAGTTTTCCGATCAGCTGCTCTGAACTTCAATTGTGAATAAGATCTGGTGAAACTTGACATTTTCCAGCTTTCTTAAAGCATATGCGCCGGTTATTTAATAAAAAATAGTCTATATATGGGTTTTTATAACACTCGTCCCATTAAAAAGAAAAATATTTTCCAGAATTGAACATTTCATCTCTGCAGCCCCTCCCCGACAGCGCCACAAATCGGAGTGATACTTATTTCTCTCCATATAAATTGGTATGAGTGACTTCATCCTCTTGTTTGAAGTTTATTTCTGCCACTGTAACTTTTTAAATTATCAGGGAGTCTGTTCATGTAATCTGGATGGACCTCTTTTCTATGTTTTTGATGATTCAACCAGTTGTTCCAACATGTTGGCGGCTTTTCTCTTGAATGAATGTACAGCACAACAATTAAACACAGCCAAGCATTTAAGACAGATGCATCTTTAAAGAACATTTGCTTTTAATTTAAAAATGTCATTTACAGAAAGTTATTGTAGAGAATACCTAGATAAAAGTTTCCGTAGCTCATATCCAAATGACCCAAAGACATTTACAAAAACAAAGAGGAAAGACAAAAGAAAAGGTTGCAGTCTTGCATCAGTATGTATCTGAATTTGATCTGAAGCAGACAGATGAATCGGCCTGGAGGGCTTTAGATCCATTCAGAGTGACCACGTCTTCCAGACACTGCCTGTGTGTCCCCAGACTCATGGAGGAACAAGTACTGAAGTGTCAGTTTAGGGAGGGTTGCAAAAACCTTTACAGGTGTTTTCACAACTGCATTACTGAAATTGCAAATTCGCCTTCACTAAGCAGCTAAGATGTGATAGAAATGACAGGGAAGTGATCACACCAAAGGTACTTTTACAGAAGCAGTTGGAGAAGCTTCTTTCAGAGTTGATTGTGAATGGAGAGCAGAGGTGGGGGGCTGTGACCTTCCCTCTTTGGCTGGTGATGTTTCTTTAGTCTAGGAGCAAATGAAAACAGAAAGCATCAGAGGTGAATGTTAGTGGGTGTCGTTTTCTTTCTGTTCACATGCGTGCTTGGCAGAGAACCATGCGAACATGTAGACATTTTCTCCACTCATTTTTGGCTCGTTGCCTCTTCCTCTAAATGAATGCTCCCCAGCCTGCTCTCCACCAACTTTCTCTTATTGTTTTCCCCCTCCATCAGTAAAAATGTACTATTGGCTGTTATTTAACCAGGGTTGCCTTTAAGGAATGTTGACACAATCTGTTTGCCAAAAAAAAGCAGATTCATTTTTTTTTGCATGACAGCGAGAAGGCCCCAGTTCAAATCCCAGTTGGGACCTTTCTGTGTGGAGTTTGCATGTTCTCCCCATGCATACAGTGGGTACAGAAAGTATTCAGACCCTTTGCTGTGACACTCATATATTTAAATCAGGTTCTGTCCATTTCTTCTGACCATCCTTGAGATGGTTCTACACCTTCATTTGAGTCCAGCTGTGTTTGATTCTACTGATTGGACCTGATCAGTAAAGCCACACACCTGTCTATATAAGACCTTACAGCTCACAGTGATGTCAGAGCAAATGAGAATCATGAGGTCAAAGGAACTGCCTGAAGAGCTCAGAGACAGAATTGTAGAAGACACAGATCTGGACAAGGTTACAAAAATATCTGCTGCACTTAAGGTTCCTAAGAGCACAGTGGCCTCCATAATCCTTAAATAGAAGATGTTCAGAACGACCAGAACCCTTCCTAGAGCTGACCGTCCGTCCAAACTGAGCTTTCGGGGGAGAAGAGCCTTGATGAGAGAAGAAGAACCCAAAGATCACTGTGGCTGAGCTCCAGAGATGCAGTCGGGAGAAAGTTGTAGAAAGTCAACCATCACTGCAATCCAATCCTCCCACTGTATTGAATATCTCCTATAAACACCATGGCTAAGCATGGTGTTATTGTCCCTACTGTGGGCATGTCAGCGCCTGTTTCTAACTTACTTTTTTTCTTGTCTTTGTGCCACACCTAAAGTGTTAACTGATACATGAAAAGCGCTTTACAGGATGTTCTGACTATAAACACAGGGATTCAGCAGCCGAGCAGTTCCTGTTGTTTATGTGCTCCAAGAATCTGATGCACCACCACCTGCAGCTAGGAAAAGACAAAGGCAGCTGTTCTCCTCTCAGCTTTTGAAAATCCCTGCTGTTGTCATTTTTCTGGAACAGTGAAAAAGCTCTCACCACGCTCCAGTGACAAAGGAACATTTCAGTCTACTGTCAATTTGTCATTGCCGGGATCTGCTGATGCTATCACGCAGATTTTATCAAAACCTCTTAGTATAGTTGGCAGGAACAGCAGAAAGGAATGCACTCAAGTTTACAACAACAGCTTTTAAAAACGGCCAAATGTTTAACTGTATCCTTCAATGGAGAAGGGTTTAAAGAATCCCCACCTGCTTGTAGGCCTGTTCATACAGGCACACATTTGTTGCCTGTGCCCAGAGAGTTTCCTGTGTGTGGTGTATTCAGTGTCTCTCATGTGTTTAGTATGTCTATTGGGATTCAAGTGTTTACCATGTTGATCGTCTCTGGTTTGTTTGAGATGTTTGATCCATTCAGTGTTTCTGGTACAGTCGTTGACTGTATCTGAGAACTGGACTGAGTGGCTGTGACGTCACTCATAGAAAAAGCCTTATTTCCAGCTCCAGCAAAATGAAGCCAATTCAGTCGTCATTTTTTTGTGATCAGTACACCGCCATTGGAGCCAGACGAGGTTATTTGGCAGTGATTGGTCCGAGTCGGTCTGAGTCATCATTTCTATGGGAACTTCTGTCTCCAGTCAGGAGGGAGCTGGTTGGAAGTCCACACCCCTTCCTGTGAAAGAGGCTCTGGAAAATGTGTCAAACGTTCGAGGTGGGCTCAGTGGGCTCCACACGCTTTTATTGAGACATCTGATTGGTCAGTTTATAACTTGAAAAACTTGTGATAAAGAAGAATATAATGAAAAAAAAATAGAATTGGAAAGAATTTGATGAGAAACAAGTATCAGATCAAGAATGGTCAATTCTGAGAAGTCGCTCAGTCCAGTTCTCTACAGTGAATGGGTTTAACTGGTGGGCTCAGTGTCTCTAGTTTGTTGGGTGTGTTTGATATATTCAATGTGTCCAGAATGAATAGTTTTAGCTTGATCATTTTGTCGAGTTTGATTGGTGTGTCCAGTTGTGTTGATTGCGATCAGGTACCTGGTGCCTCTGGAACACTTGACCTTTGTACAGGGCTTCTGCGTGATGATGTGGCCTGCAGTGTAGGGCTTCTAGAAGTACTTTTAACGGTCAGTGTGTTGAGAGCTTTGCATAGTCGTGCATATAATCATGTTTTTTACACTTTTTACCAAAACACAAAGTTTGTTTTGGCTTCTTGCAGTGCTGACTTTGCATGGTGTCTTTCTGTTGAGTTCTCTGAACATGAATTCTAGTTATTTCGTTTTCTTCTTCAGGTTGGGCTTTGTAGACCATGCTGAGGAGTTGGCTTCCAGGTTTCTCCAGTGCTTCCCAAAGAACCGACTGTCAGCTCAGGCAGCGTTGAGTCATGAATACTTCAGCAACCTTCCCCCCCGGCTCTGGGAGCTGCAGGACAGTGCGTAACGTAATCTCACCAGTATGGCAGGTCAAATGTTAATGAAAACATGAATGTTTGGTAACACTTACATTAAGATTCCTTAACAAGCTTTGTTAACACAGATTAACAAGCATTATTCATGTGTCCACGGTTCCAGTAAGACATTTTATAGCATTCTAGATGTCTCACACAGACCTATGTGTTAATAAGCTTAACAAGATTCATTAACAAACATTATTAACACATTAATGAGCAATATTCATGTGTTAGATGCTAGTAAAATATTTATTAGCATTATAGATGGTTTGCAAATACCTGACAGTGTTAATAAGAGTCATTAACTTCTAAACTCAGATCATTGTCTTCAAAGTCCATGATAGTAAACTGATTACAAGCTTAACAAATGTATGAACTAACTTTGTTAACAGTAGTTAACACATAGATCTGTGTGAAACATCTAGAATGCTGTTAAATGTCTTACTGGAACCGTGTACACATTAATAATGCTTGTTATTAACATTAGATTATTAACCATTTGTTAGACATCAAAAGCATCTTATAGACATGTTAATAATGCTTGTAAATGTGTGAACTATCTTATAAACCTTTTTAGGCTTATTGTTCTAATAAATGTCTTACTGACACCTTATAAGCACAATAATAATGCTTGTTTATGTGTAAACAAAGCTCTTTAAGGAATTTTAATTAAATTGTTACAGAATGTTTCAGTACTTACAGAATGTCCACTAATTTGCAGAAGAAGCCCTGAGCAAACATCACTAGGAAAGCTGTTGCATTATAAGACAGATCCATTATATTTATGAAAATTATATATATATATATATATATATTAATTAGCTTAGTCGCTACAGTCCAGAGAGACAGCAGGGCTCGGTGGTTGTAAAAGGTTCCCCTCAATCTCGTTCAAAGAAAAACTTCCAGCAACAAACCCCAAAGAGCCCAGGACAAACAGGTGCATTGACTAATTGGAATGGATATCATAAAAGCGGCCTCTGTTCTTTTTTTTCTGTGTGCACCATGACAACAGTTGTCTGTTTATAAGGCCTTAGTCATAACGGCCCCTACAGGTGGAAAAGGGGCTGAAAAATGGGCAGAATATCAAGGTTGAAGACAACACGGTGAGCCCAGAGAGCAAAAACTTCATGAACTTTTTTCTACAAGCATGCTGCGAGCGACGGGTCGTGGCAAACACACATACAGTGTGCAAGGGTAAGTATGGGTGAAGTAGGTCAGACACAGATTTTCCATTTTTTTGAACCCCTCAAATCCTGGGGACTGCACATGGATCCTATCAGTGTTGTTCACTTGATAAGTGCACACTTTTTGTGTGCTTCGCCACCTGACGGTCAGAGATGAGGGAACTAAACAATTTAAGTGTATTTGGTTTGTTTGCATATCAAGTGCACACCCTGTGATTTTAGCATGTGCACGCTAACACTAAGAAGCCAGCGCGTGCACCTTACCAACAACTGGAGTGCGGCATAGAACGCGCTATATGACAGCATCACCCATACGTCATAAGCTTACATTAAAATACTTCATGATAGATTTACCACGTGCATGACAGTGGTGTGTTCCATTTTCATGACATCCCTTAAGGTGGCCAGACGAGCCTCAAGGCTACTTCAAGACCCACCTGCTTTCACTAAAGACGCAGACATTCCTCTCTCCACCAGCCTGCACAACCCACAAACCTGATCAGTACAGATCAACCGCAGTATAGCTGCATGTGACTTATGCTCAAGAAGGACAGTAAACTGCATCTGTTTTTAAGTAACAAAAACCTGTTAACGTGCAGATGGCGCCGGGACAGTCAACTCAGCTGGACTTTATCTGGCTTTTGTAACAGTCTCAGTTTGATTTGTGATCAGTTTGATCACTTTTTTTCCCAGAGTGCACGAGTTCACTGAGGTGACCTTTGAATAAGTTTTGGCTTCCAGAACCCCAGAAACATACGCCATTAAGATTTTAAAACCTGATGCGTTTAGCATTTCTTCATTTTTAAAGCTGATTTCTGTTGAGTAGTTAGTTAGAAACTATATTTTAATTATTTCTAGAGAATTAGGTTATTGCATAAACGTACATTCAGGGATGAATACCTATCCATGTTGTTTGACAGGCTACATCGACAATCCCTTAAGCTGTTAGTCATTAGTGATGTGAAAAGCCTGCTCGGGGGGCCTGAGTGGGCTTCTTCTGAGACGGTGGTGTTTTTTTAATGGGAGGATTCCGTTTTTCTGCCCCCCAATCAGGATTTTAAGCATTATTAATCCTGTTATCAGCCCCCAGCAGGTTGTCATGTCTGGAAGGAATCAGAAAGCAGCGGTCACTGAAAGACAGAAGAGAGAGGACTGGTTTTGATCTTTTCATCCTCACTCACTCAGCATTTCCCTCGTACTGCTCTCTGCACACATATCACACAACAGCAGAGACAAGCTGGAAGCAGAATTCAAATTGTTTGAAAAATGACAGCAAAAGTGACAGGCGCTTCTTTATCCCTACAGGAAACAATGCCATATATTCTAACCACATGTTCCAATACTAAACATGTTGCTGGAAAATAAACACAATTTCCTCCTTTGCAGTGAGTCTGAGTTGTTTTTGTGACAACAAAGCAAGAGAGAGGACTTACTGAACTCTCTTTAGAGTGAAAGGAAAATTGTTTCAAAACTGTCTGAAGTAAGGGTTTTTGTAGGTCATTCCAGTCTCTGGGTCCTGCAGACTGAAAGGATCAAGAGAACTCAATGAGGAATTTGATTTAGGGACTGATAACAGGATCAGTTTTGCAGAGTGGGTGTTGTACATGTAAAAGCTGCATGTTTTATCCCAGAATTTGGGGATAAAACATGCACTCTTCCACACTAAGCTGTGAGAGGAGCCCAGTCAAAGAAGCATTGCTGCCGTGGTAATCAAGTCACTCACAAGAACAACAACATGAAACTCCTTGTAGATGTTCTGACTGTTAACAATGTGTGCTCTGGGTTTAGTTAGGACCACCACCACCACTCGAGGAAATGCCCAAACAAAGACCGAGTTACTGAGTCCAAAAGCTTTTGGGTTCTTGGCACTGAAATGTTTCACTGAGCCCAACACTTGGAGAACAGGCTCTCAATCTGTCCTTCCCCCTCAAAACGTCGCACAGTGCAGTCATACAAACACCATGCCAAACCCAGACTTGACAATAAGATATTCTCATGAATAAATATCTGTCTATGATTTTACACACTTTCGTTCATTCACTGTGCCTTACATTTTAGGTCATGAGTTAGGTCATGTTTGATGAAGTATGATAATAACAGACTTTACAGCAACAGAAGCAGCAAATATTATTGGTCTCACTTGAAAACAGTCACAGCTGACATTTAAAAGACTTTCCTTCATCCATCTGATGAAAAAAAAGTATATATAAGTGTGTCTTCCAAAGCACACCTGATGAGTCTACAGGTGAGACAGGAGAGTCTAAACTCAGACCTAATCTGTACATGTCTGTGTGAAGTAACTAGTAAAAGACAAGAAAACTGTCAGTCATTACACCATGTGGAAGTCTGAACAGGCTCTGGTCCTGCAGTTTCTACGTGCTCCTTCACACCGCATTCCTTTTCCCCATCTGTCAACAAAGTGAGTAACGTCAGGTCTTTGTGCAAACAGCTAGATCAACAACATCAAGCCAATGAGATAAAACACAGTAGAGCCAAAAACATCAATGATGTGAAAGTATGGGTCAATGGATCATGTCCTGATATACTAATTCTTACTGAGACCTGGTGAAGACAGTCCATCTCCCATCTTGAGTTTCATATTTCAGGCTGTAAGACAGTGGCTTGCAAAAGTATTCACACCCCTTGAATTTCTCCACATTTTCTCACATTATGACCAGAAACATAAATATTTCCATTCATTTTCTATACCGTTTTATTCCTTTCGGGGTCACGGAGTTGCCAGAGCCTAACCCAGCTACTCAGGGGCAAAGGTAGGGGACCCTCCTCGCCAGTCTGTCACAGGGGCCACATTCACACACCCATATACAGTCACATCAACACCTAGCGACAATTTAGAGTGACAAATGAACCTATGAAGCATGTTTTTAAAATATATTTGATTGGAATTTTATGTGAAAGACCAACACAAAGCGACACACACTTATGAAGTGAAAAGAATAAATAAAAATAAAATAAATAAAAAACTGAAAAGTTCAGTGTGAAAAGGTATTCACCCCCCTGAGTCAATACTTTCTGGAACCCCATTTTGCTGCAGATACAGCTGCAAGTCTTTTAGGGTTTGTCTCTACCAGCTTTACACATCTACAGACTGAAATCTTTGTTCATTCTTCTAAACAAAACACTTCAATCTGAGTCAGATTAGATGGAGAGCGTTTGTGAACAGCAGTTTTCAGATCTCTCCACAGATTCTGGATTGGATTTAGGTCTGGACTTTGACTGGATCATTCCAACACATGAATCTATATTATTTGAAGCCATTCCATTGTAGCTTTGACTTTTTCAGTCCACATGGACCCTTTTCAGCCAAAGTTTAAGTCAAAATTAGAATTTCTTTGTAGAATATGTTCCTCTCTCACTTACTCTGCTAGAAAAACATTGTTCCAAAAGACCATCCTTCCCTTGTTTGATTATGGCGATGTGCTAAAATGGACTTTTGAATCGTTCAGATAACCTTTAGGTAAAACACAACTTCTGTTTTTGACATCCATCGGCTCTATCAGGTCTATCCGACATTTTGATGTGATGGCTTCGGCTTCATCACTGGCTGCAGCCATGTCGTTACACCTGGTTTTAGGCAAACATTCTCGTGATTTAGCTCATAAATAGCATCCAGTACCTTCAGCATCCTGCAGATGGCGATATCCTCTAATCCGCCTAACACAGCAGCCATGGTAACGTAGAGAAAGCTGTGGACTTCTTGTGCACATCCACTCATGTTGACTCATGTTTGCAAAGGTCGACTGCTTTTTGGGGCACATGACTTCCACAGCCTTCAGCATGCATTTTTTATAAGTTTACCATCTGAAAATGGTTTGGATGTTTGCACCAACTTGTTTGCATTAAGGCAGCCAGCTTTCACTGTTCCATCACAGACATCACGGCTGCAGTAAATGCAGACTGCTGCTTTTTAGTCCAGCTAATAGTTGGTTCATCTTCTCTTTTCCTGACTGCTCCTGCAATTGGTGGCATTGGCTCTGCTGCCCAGGGACCGGCAGCCTGGGCAGCGACCCTGCCTGCTCTACCAGCCCGAGGACAGAGGCACTCACTTGCTCTGCTGGACCGGTAAGCTGGCTAGCATTGTGAGCCAGCCTACTGAGTGCCCACTTAAGCCAAAATGGGCAAATGCAGGAGGGGCCACCACAGAAACTGTAGACAAACCCAATTGGGACCCACATATTTGGCCCACTTTTAAACCATATCAGGCCCACCTGGCCTAGCTGGCTGGGAGAACTCCACATCAGCCATTCTTCTTTTTGACAACATTAATTGTGATGTCACACCTGATCATTTTTATAGCAACTTAACAGAAGTGAGGCTTGGGGAGCCAAACTGCATCTTACCCAGATGATCTTTGCACCCGCTAGTGGTGGAAGTACACATTTCTGTTATTTCTGTAAATGGCGTATACTTGTATAACGCTTTTCTACCTTCATCGAAGGCCCAAAGCGCTTTACAGTCACAGTCCCATTCACCCATTCACACACACATTCACACACACATTCACACACTGATGGAGGCTCCGCTGCCGAACACTGGCGCCAACCTTCCATCAGAGGCAATGTGGGGTTCAGTGTTTTGCCCAAGGACACTTCGACACATGGCCAGGCATTGAACCTGCAATCATTCGATCACAGGCCGACGGCCTTTTCCACTGTTCCATGGCCACCCTTAACGAACCATCGCCAGTTATGGAAGGAATGGTCTAGAAATCAGCTTTTTTTCCCCACCAAGACCCTTATAATTGTTTCTCTCTTCATGACTGGGCCGAATTAAACCATATATTAAACCAACCTGTTTGACACCCCTGTTCTTCCCCCTGTTCTCCACAAAACTGGTCTCCTGCTCGTCAGATTCCTCACCAGGCCCTGCTGTCACTGTGTGTGCATCTGAGGTTTGATTTTCAATCCGGTGATAATCACATTGTTACTCCTGGAATTCTGTGCCTGGTCATCCATTCGTTTTTCGATTATCTGTATCCTGTTAACCATCTGCTCATTAAGAGCCCTCGACTGTTTCCCTCTTCCAGCACACTTAGAATCTGTCCATCGTGGATCTTCATGGCAAAATGGAAGCCCGTGATGCAAAAACTGAGAGGGCAAGAAACAGGTTTATTTTTAAGATGAAGATGCAGGAACAGGACTTGAGTCTTCTCACAAAGTGGACTTCTTCAGCTGGGCAGGTAGTGCAGAGGAGCAGGTGTGTCAAAAACAGGGTCCAGGCTGGCAGCTTTAACAGGCAGGCTGGATGGATAAGCAGGCTGACTTGAAACAGTGGCAGGTCTGGTACAAATGACGCCCTGGGCAAGCCACACCAGTTTTTTGCAATATTTATGCTTTTGCGGTAAATAGAATTGTGAAGTGCAGCTGATCTGCCTCTGTGGTGTCATTTTAAATGTATTCATTGTGTCTTAATTTATTTGGTTTTAGGTGACTAAAAATATTTTAAAAACTCATGATAATAGATATTTGCAAATAACTATTGATGCACATGCAGGAGATGCACTGGGGTTCATGATTGATACTACTTAATTAGGATCTCAACATAAACAAATCTAGTCAGTTTAAAATATGCATGTTAATGCGTGCGTTTCTTTAACCTGCTAAACCTTCAGAATGGCCCAGTGAAAAGCCAACAAGCTGTGCAGCAAGCAGATGCTTCGAATGCTTTTAAGGAAGCTTATTTTTCTGACAGCAGTTACTAAGGTGCAAATAAAAATTCAAAAATTCATACTCAACAGACTGTCCAACAGTTCACATAGTAATGTTCACTTTCCTGTGTGACTCAATGCTTCTAATCTCCTAACATTTCGTTTGTCCTGCAGTGTCTTCTGTCTTCACTGTACCAAATGTCAAACTGCAGACGGAGAGCGGGGACAGCATACAGGTGTGCTCTCGCAAAAACAGCCATGGAAAGGCTTCCTCCAGCAGCAAGCACTGACCTACACTCCACTTCCTGACAGGTACCAATGCACGCACAAGCATGAGGTCACACTGAATAGATCTAAATTGAACTAATGAAAAGAGAAACAAAGAAGCAAATATATATATATATATATATATATATATATATATATATATATAGTATTACAGCCTGTTTATCTTTTATTGTTTTGGGCCTCTGTCATCTGACTCACTTCCTTCTGAGCTGTCTTGACTTTAGTCTTTTATCGTTGATTCCATGGTGGTCATTGTTTTCTCTCATGGTTGCTCTTATCATCAAGCATCTCAAGGATCACTGCTGCTGAAGTGTAACCCATTTCATTGGTTTCTGTGATTGTTGTGGTCAGAATGGCCCTCATTGCTTCATTCACAGTTTCCAGGAGACTTTCAGGTGGTTCTTCACTTAAAGGGCCTATATCATGCAAAATCACTTCTGTATCACAATACAACTTTCTGAGCTTATAAGTGTATTACAACAATAATTCCTCATGAAAAACAACCCCAAAATGGTATTTTGTACCAGTCACGCATCTCTGAGCATTCCTCAAAACCCTGCTCTCTGAGTACCAGCCCCTACCAATCCACAAAACGACCGGGTCCTCACAATGTGACGTAGACAAGTGAGAACAGCCCCTGTGCTGCCAGCACCGCCCCCAGGCTAACACACACCGACTTCCTCTGCTGAGCTAGTGGTGATCTGCAAAATAGTTTTATTGTACATGCACAATATGCACATACATCTTTACAAAAGTTCAGATGTGGTGGTTTTGTCGTACGCAAATCGCAGAAATTGGCTCTAGGATGATGTGATGAAATGGGTGGCACCCACAAGGACAGAAAGGTGGAGCCTCAGAGATTGAGCTTTTTCGATCAAGGTCCAACCCCCCTACTGTTGCACCAGGGCCACCCCCAAATATCTAATAAAAAAATATTCTTTAATGTGCCAAAGATGAGATGTTTTCATATAAATGGATATAGTTTGCTCTGAAAGGCTTAGAATAGCATAAAATATGCCCTTTAACTGTTGTAGTGTGTCTGGGTTTCCAGCCAGTATTTTATCTTGCAGGTCAGTTGTCGCCTTGCTCATCAGAATGAGATTAAAAGAAGCTATCATCTCAAATTGGGGTTGGAGGGATGGTATAACATTTTCTCTTACTAAAGGAGTGTTCAGTGAAGTGAACGTTTGTGAGCGTTCGCGACCGTTTGCTCACTGAAGGATAAATTCACGGCATGAATGCTTGCATTGCTCGGCGAACATCCTCTGCAGGTGGTACACCTCGTGAACTCACGTTTCAAACATGGCGGACAGGTTTGACCTTTTTGTTAGTTTGAAGGTATTTAGACAAATTTCTGACCAGAAGCTTGTGTCTGTACTTCTGCCTAAGTCTGCATCCCATTTTGTTGTTGGAATTGAGACTTCCTTATCTAAGTTGCATATGAGTTTGTATATTTTGGAGAGAGTTTTATTCAATGAAAAATTAATCATAGAGGTAACTAGTTCTGGTAATTTTAGGTCATTGTCACAGGATTTCAATTTCAATTACAAATTTAAGTTGCTGATATTCCATGAATGTATTTATTCCATGTTTTTCTTGTATTTCTTTCTTGTAGTGTGTTATGAATCTTCTGTCGATAATTAAGTGCTTAAGCAGTCTTACGCCTCCTGCTTGCCAAGCAGGGAAGTGCAACATTTTTTATTTATCAGGATGTCTGGATTGTTCCACATTTTAAGAAATTCCCACCAGGCTGTTAAAGTAGTACTTTTCAGACTGTTTTTGTTGTAATTCCTTTAATGCTCTCACGCTGTCTTATTGTTGCAGCCAAAGGTTCAATAAATATAGCAAACAGAGAGGGGGAGAGTGGACAACCCTGTCTGGTCCCTCTACCAAGAAAAAACCTGTCAGAAGTCTGTTTGTTGGTTCTCACTGATGCATTTGGGTTGTGATATAATATTTTTATCCAATCAATGAAGGATTCCCCAAACCCAAACTTATGGAGGGCAGCAATGAGGAACTTCCAGTTTACTCTGTCAAATGCTTTTTCAGCATCCAATGAGAGTATGGTCATTTCCTGGTTTTTAATGGTGGCAAAATCTATTATGTTTACAAGTCCATGGACATTATCACTTGAGTGTCTACCTTTAATGAATCCAGTTTGATCATGGTGAATTATATGAGGGGTGATTTTTTCTATTCTCTGTGCGAGTGCTTTGTAAATAATTTTTACGTCTGCGTTAATTAGAGAAATGGGGCGATAGCTTGAAGGAATTGTGGGATCTTTTTCTGGTTTAAGAAGGAGGATTATGTTCGCTGAATTCATGTGTGGTGGCAGTGATTGGCTTTCCTTGATAAATGTAACCATTTTATAAAAAGTTTGTTCCAGCTGTTCCCAGAATTCCTTATAAAACTCAGCAGGAAAGCCATCAGGCCCTGGAGCTTTGTTGTTGGGCATCAGCAACAGAGCTTCATGAAGTTCAGCCAATGAGAGCGGAGAGTCTAAGTTTGAGCTTTGATCCTCATTTAATCTGGGTAGAGTTACATTATTAAGAAATGAGTTCATACTTTGCTCTGATGGATTGACCTGTGATGTGTACAAGTTTTTATAAAAATCTTTAAACGTTTTATTGATTTTTAACCGGGTCATGAGTGACATTTCCTGTGTGGTCCATAATAGAAGTAATTGTTGCTTTTTCTTTATTAATTTTAAGCTGCTTAGCTAAAAATTCACCAGATTTGTTTGAGTTTTCAAAATTTTCAAGTCGTATGTTTGTATTTGGAATTGTGTTTGTTTATTGATGTCATTTAACTGAAGCTTTAAATTTTTTCAGATCTCCCAGAATGTGTTCTTGTGCAGAAGCAGCATAAGCAGCCTCTAGATCTTTGATTTTATTTTCTATTTCTAATAAATCTGCTTTCTCTTTGTGTTTTTTATTTGTTAAATAAGAAATATTTTTTCCTCTCATCACTGCTTTTGCTGTTTCCCAAAGAACACATGGTGAAATATCAGGAGTATCATTAAATTCCAAGAAGGTTGCCCACTCTTTTTTAAAGAACTGAATGAACTCTTGATCTTTTAACAGAGAAGTGTTAAACCTCCAGGTTAAGCCTGAAGGTTTGGGTATATCTCTCGAAATATTTACAGAAACTGGTGCATGATCACTAATGATAATGGATGAATGTTGGGATCCGTGATATCTTTTAAAAGAGAATTACTGACTAATAAGTAGTCTAAGCGAGACTGTGAGTGGGAGTGTCCAGGAAGATGTCCAGTTCCTCCCTTTTGCCACATCATTAGGAACTTTAGTAGCTCCTTCCTCTGTCACATCATCAGACCTCAAGGAGAACTCAAAAGATTAGAATTACTCAGCAAATCAGAACAAAATTATTTAAATGTGTGCACAAGTCATGAAGTTAATTTTGTGAAGTAAAATACATTTGTTTGCAAGTATAAATGATAAATTCTGCAACACATCTGAAAGAAATATAACAAACTAACTTTAAATGTGGGGCAGTGTAGAAGTTTTTTTTAAGTAGAATTTACACAAATATAATTACTAGAATGTAGACTGCAGTGTGAAAACAATGGACAGATCAACCCCTCCCCTGTCATGTTTCAAATAGGAAGTCCATCCATCCATTTTCTAAACCTGTTTTGTCCCCTACGGGGTCAGGAGGTCCCGAAGCCTAACTCGGCCACTCATGGGCAAAGGCAGGGTACACCCTGGACAAGTTGCCAGTCTGTCACAGGGCTACAATCACACACTCGCATTCACACATAGAGACAATTTAGGCAGAATCCAAATTTTTCACTTCTCTTTACCCCGTCTCCCTACCACTCATTTGTAAAAGAAGTGGTATCTGAAACAGTTTTTAAGGGTCAATCCTGCAAGCAGAGAGATACAGAGCTCTCCTTTGTGAGGGGGTTCCACGTCGCACTGATGAGGAGGAAAAGCACTTTTCTTTACGTGGGTGCAGTGTACATTTACATTTTACATTTAATTGTAAGTAATGACTATTTTTTTAAACGTGACTTTTTTAAAGTTATAAAACCACACTTATGTATATTTAAGTGCTGGGAGCTCCGCACTAACATAGTTGACTTTTGGTGATGTCATTAAGTGAAGGGGATGTCTGAATCTGGAGACACTATTTTTCCCCTAAAAACGGGACTCAGATCAACTTGGACCAGGTACTGTTGACTGGTTCCAAAATGAAATTCCAGCTTTGCAGTATAAAGGAACCATGGATGGTCAAACACTGTTGATATCCACACACTGGCTGCTCTAGTTCCTTCATCTGTGCTGCCTTAGCTTGTAGAATACATGGTTTGCATACGTTTAAGCCAAATAAGGCACAGCTTCCCCTTAAGTTAAATGAAATGTTGCAATTCATGCCTAATACGTTTCTTTCTTTCCCCACACTGTGGACATGAGAGTGTCTTGCCTCAATGCTTTTCTTCGATCTAACACGTTGCTCAAGACAGGTTCTGAAAACTGCATGAAATCAAAGAGAGGAGAAAACTGAGACTAGATAATGACAGTCTGCACATCGGATTATTATCAGGGGAGTCGGACAGTTCTGTGCATGTCACTTATCTGCATCCTGCTGGCCTCCACTCAGACGTGTGCGCTGCAGCACTGAAACAGAGGATGCAAAAACAGAGAAATGGACTTAGAGGGCAAGGAGGCCACCCTTTCCCTCAGAAATGATGCTCCCATTTACGGCTCAGAAAAAGAGCCTTTATTATGCTTGTAATAAGAGGTGCAGAAGGCAGGCGTGGGGATGAAGCTGCTTTTATGATGGAGCTGCTGCTGCTGCTGCACAGGACAGGCAGCCGGATTTGAGATGTAATCACTGACAGGTGCATCAACTCCTCTTTATGTCCTGCATTCTTTTGCACTTCATCTCTTTATGATTCCTCTTCAAAACATGCTTTTGAAGCACAAAGAGGACTGTGTTTACTACTCCTCTGAATCAAGTGTTCACTGATCTGCAGGCGTTTCTCTGAGTCTGTGTTTGTGGAAGTTTCCCTGCTGAGAGTGCACCATCCTCTCAGCTGTTGCATTTACATTGAAATCAGCCTCTTTGTCCAAGCTGGTCCTGAGGCTGGGAACCACATAATCCCTCTGCACACACACACTGACATGACACACACAAAATAGCACCGCCTACTTCACAACGTTGACATGAACGCAAAAGCGTGCTTATATTTTCAGCAAGTTCTTTCACTAACGGGTTTGGTGGAACACAAAAGTCACAACATTCACGTCTGCTTCACCTCCTGCTTATCTTTATTCACCAACATTTCATTTGTTTCAGGTGGAATTGGGTAGCTGGTTACAGAACACACAGCCCTCATTTACTGTCATTGCTGTAGGAACATGAATGGAGGCTAATGATGGAGGTAGTGGATCTGAAGAAGACCCGACTGAACACATGACCTCTGGTTACTGACCCTCCATGGTGTTTGGGTGACATTCTTCTTTTGTTTTTTAGAGATACCAGAACAGACATGCTGCATCTTTCTTTTGCTCTGGCATTTTCTAAGACCTTAGTTGTATGTAACGTTCCCCTAAGTGCAGTACAGTAAGCAGAAAAGTTGTTTATCTCCTTTTTTTAGGAGTACCAACACTGTGTTGCTTTTTCGGTGGAGCTCAAATTTAGGTGAAGGTTGTTCATTGCTGAACTTCCTTCCACAATAGTGAAATGTTGCTTACAATAACTTTGAAATGTTTTTGGATGCACCCACTAAGGCCATCCTAGCTGATGATTGGAATGTTCACACATAAAAAACGTTTTCATTTCAATACCAACACAGGGATGCTGGAACTTATCCCAACGATCTCAGTGTCAGGCTCCACCCCAGACTGATTGGTTGCCAGTCCATGCAGGGCCATTTTAACACTGTGAAGTTAAAAAAACATCCAGTGCATTGGTATAGGATACAGCAACTTGCAAAAGTATTCACTCCCCTTGAATTTCTTCACATTTTCTCACATTATGACCACAAACTAATATATTTGATTGAAATTTTATGTAAAAGACCAACACAGTGACACACACTTGTGAAGTGGGAAAAAAATATTAAATTAATTAAAATTATCATTTTTTTGCAAATAAAAAACTAAAAAGTGCAGTGTACAAAAGTATTCATCCCCTTTTCTTTGAGTTCATCCAATTGCCTTCAGAAGTTGCTTGATGTTTGGTGACTGATCAAGTGTTGACTTCATGACTTCATAGAGTCAGTCTGTGTGTCATTTAATCTCAGTCTCCAAATCCAGCTGTTTTGTAACAGTCTCTGTGGTTTGTCAAGAGAATATTGGGGAGAAAACAGCATCATGAAGTGTAAGGAACACACCAGACAGATCAGGGAGAAAGTTGTGGAGAAACTGAAAGCAGGGTTAGGATAGAAAAAGATTTTCCAAACTTTGAACATCCATGAACCACTGTTCAGTCCATCATCCACAAATGGAAAGAGTTTGACACAACTGCAAACCTACCTAGACATGGTCGTCCATCTAAACTAACAGACTGAACAAGGAGACACTGATCAGAGATGCAGCCAGGAGTCCATGATGACTCTGGATGAACTGCAGAGATCTACAGCTCAGGTGGAGGAATCTGTCTATAGAACAACCATCAGTCATGAACTGAACACATCTGGACTTTATGGAAGAGTGACAAGAAGAAAGCCATTGTTAAAAGAAAACCACAAGAAGTCCTGTTTGCAGTTTGACATAAACCATGTGAATGACCCAGCAAACATGTGGAAGAAGGAGCTCTGATCACATTAGACCAAAATAGAACTTTTTCATCACTTTGAACACACCATTCCAACTGTCAAACATGGTGGTGGCAGCATCATGCTCTGGGGCTGCTTCTCTTCAGCAGGAACATGGAATCTGGTTAGAGTTGATGGGAAGATGGATGGAGCCAAATCCAGAGCAATATTGGAGGAAAACCTGTTGAAGTCTGAACAACACTTGAGACTGGAGCAGAGATTCACCTTCCAACAGAACAACCACCCTAAACATAAAGACAAAGCTACAATGGAATGATAAAAATGAAACGGATTCATGTGTTGGAATGATCCAGTCAAAGTCCAGACCTAAATCCAATCCAGAATCTGTGGAGAGATCTGAAAACTGCTGTTCACAAACGCTCTCCATCTAATCTGACTCAGATTGAATTATTTTGTTTAGAAGAATGAACAAAGATTTCAGTCTGTAGATGTGTAAAGCTGGTAGAGACACAAACCCCAAAAGACTTGCAGCTGGAATTACAGTAAAACGAGGTTCCACAAAGTATTGACTGAGGGGTTTGTGTGTGTGTGTGTGTGTGTGTGTGTGTGTGTGTGTGTGTGTGTGCGTGCATGCGTGCGTGCGTGCGTGCGTGCGTGCGTGCGTGCGTGTAGATGAATACTTTTGCACACTGCACTTTTCAGTTTTTTATTTGCAAAAAAATGAACTCTTGTATATTTTGTTTCCACTTCCCAAGTGTGTTCCACTTTGTGTTGGTCTTTTACATAAAATTCCTATAAAATATATTTATGTTTGTGGTCATAATGTGAGAAAGTGTGGAGAAGTTCAGGGGGTGTGAATACTTTTGCAGGACACTGTATTTAACTCCCTTGTGATGCTTGGACTGACTGTTGCTTAAACAGTTTCACAGAGAAAGTAAAGCTACTCCTTGGAGGAACCAGGATGAAGTCCTCATATTTTATATAAAATTTCTGTTGACTGTATAAACAAAACAACATTCAGAAAATATTTGAAGAAATGTACATGTAGTGTCCTTTGAAGAAAGGAAAAACAAAAATTGGATTGCCTTAGTTTAATCACTATTAGGCCATATATTTAAAGGCAATATAGATGTCTTTAGAAGCCTCTGTACTTTCTTCTGCTGTTTTCCTTTCTGTTCAAGAGGTCTGCTGTTAGTCAGTGAAACTAGAAACACAGAATTGAGTAACCACTCATGCACACTGTTGCTATGGTAACCCATGGCAGGAGTATGCCTTCTGAAGACGTGTTTTAGAAGCGAATCTTTGAACAAGGATTTCTAATCATTAATGAGTGTTTCCATTTACTACGGTATCTCCGCCTGCATTACACTGAACCTAATGAGCTCTGCTAATCCAGTCCACACATGTCATCATGCCAGTAAATCTGTTAGTGTGGAAGTTTGGCCTTGAAGGGTGTCCGGTGAAATCTGAGGCAGACGAGGTGAGGAGAAAATTGGCATTAGAGGAGCAGCGCAAAGGAAAGAAAATAGAGGAGATTTAAGCAGAGGCTTGCGGGAGCCGGGCAGGGTTTCTTTTTGTAGGAGGTGGTGGAGGCAGGCTGCATCAGACGGAGTGGAGCAAAGACAGCGGGGAGCCCCCTCTCTTTTGTGGGTCTATTCCCAGTGGGCAGGCTTTGTGCTTGGCTGGATGGCTCCCTTTGTGGAAAGCCAGGCTGTTATTGAGCTGAGAGTGAAGACTGGGACGGACCGCTCCTCTCTGGGACACAAAAACCACACAACCACAATGTTTGTCACTGCAGCAGCCAAAAAAAAGGCGGGAAGTGTCAGAGGATGAGAGTTCTGACTTTAGCTGAGATGGAAAAATGAGAAAGAGTGAAGCCCAGAAAGAGATCCAAAAATGTAGACAGAGTCGAGCAGAGAGGCTAAAGGGATGAAAAGAAAGGCAGGTTTTTCTTACAGTATTCCACTCAGCCCGTCTATCTTTATTCATGATCCTGCATTATTCACAAGATTAGCTGATGCAAGTCTGTTCCAGAGGGAGGTAACGGTTCCCATCATCACTCTTTGCAGTGACCACCCGATCCAAGTCCCTTCAACCAGTCATCTCAGCAGTTCAGACCACAGCTGAAAGGTATGACTCAAAGCAATGAAATTCAAGAGGGAAGCTAAGCGACATGAAGGAGGGCTGGCTGAAGGATCAGAACACACCAACACGGATGACTCTAACAAGGATTCTGAAGTACCAGTCTGATACTTAATCAAAGTGCCGGCAGATGAGAATGCAGTCACTCATATAAGGACGCTTGCCAAAAGCTGATTGGATCATCACTCACATTGTTATGGTCAGAGAGCCTTCAGAAGACTCCTGCAGCAGAAACCTGAGCAAGCGTGGACACTAGAACCCATGTGCTGTTAGCTTTGTACTGAACACCCCCCCCCCTAAGCAAGTATTGGCCTACGACACATGTTCACAGTTCATTCCAGTTGCTTTCATCCTGTAGGCATGAATAGTTTCAGACATGCCACCAGTGAAGACAGTTTAAGAAATTCTCAAAGGACAAGACATGTAGCACCAATACCAAACAGACAATTCTAGACATGTGGGTTCTTTCTGGAGAGGTGGGGTAAAACTCCTGCTGGGGGGTTCAGAGGATCCTTTTGACGTGTGATGAAGAAACCTGCTGACCTGGTGGTTCTGACCAGGTGGTGCTGACCTGGTGGTGCTGATCTGGTGGTGCTGATCTGGTGGTGCTGACCTGGTGGTGCTGACCTGGCGGTGCTGATCTGGTGGTGCTGATCTGGCGGTGCTGACCTGGTGGTGCTTATCTGGTGGTGCTGACCTGGTGGTGCTGATCTGGTGGTGCTGATCTGGTGGTGCTGACCTGGTGGTGCTGACCTGGTGGTGCTGATCTGGTGGTGCTGATCTGGTGGTGCTGACCTGGTGGTTCTGACCAGGTGGTGCTGACCTGGCGGTGCTGACCTGGTGGTGCTGATCTGGTGGTGCCCCCAAAGACCAGAATGGAGCAACTCTGCACTTTAGGTTTTTCTTTGCAATGATCACAAACTTTGTGATCATTGTCCTCCATGCATCCATCTATTTCCTTTCATGGCTTTTTCAATTCCAGGGTCACTGGGGTTCGTCCTGGATGGTGCACCAGTCCATCACAGGGCAGGCTTCTACATAAAAACATTTGATCAAAAGTAAATGCTGGGTTGTGTTTGTTGTACTTAGTTTTTCTTGTTTTAGGCATTTATACTGTAAAGACAGAAATGCAGGCAATAATCACAATGAACTGACCTGACGCCTTTGGTTTGTCTGAAGTGACTTTATGAAGTGATTAGCTTTAATTCTGGAAAGATGTATTGCATGGATTCACAAACTGTACGAAGTTGCCAGAAAATGAGATTTTACAGCTGTAGTGTTTGGGATGCAGTTAAAGCCTATTTTCATGTCAGGCAGGTTGGTTCCAAATGTGTTTCAAAATGCTGGTCTGCGCCGCTGCATGAACATGGCAGCAGTGTGCTGGCTGAAGTCCTGCTCTCTGTTTTTGCAGCTCGTCTGTGTAGTCACCCATCACAGGTCAGCAACGGGAAAGGCTCACCCCACGGCGTCACTGTGCCACTTTGAAGATAACAGCTGCAGGCAAAGCTCCGCTGTACTGTCCAGAATGTGGAGGTGCACACACACCCAGACACACACAGGCACTGTAGCCTAAGGTGTCGTCTGAGTCACAATGATTGATCTCTTTTTGGGAGAAGGATGAAATGCAGTAAAACCTCATAGCTGCACAGGCATTTCTCCTAGAAGTGGCAACACCATTTGTCCCCCGGTGAGATTCTACATTGATGTCTGCTCACTAAAACCATCAATGTCTAAAACTTACAAAGTCAACAGAACAGAAAATTGTATTTCTGGCTTTGCAGCAAGCAGAGATGGATTTGTGCCGCCCACAAACTAGCCTATCAAAGTTTTTCTAGGAAAAGGACAAAGTGATTCGAAACATATCCCTGCTGTGAGCCTAAGGGAGGATGGAAAGTGGGGAGAAGAAGGATAACCGGAGGCATAGCCTTAAGAAACGGAGAGCCTTCAGGAAAAGCAGCTGCTTTTACTCTCCTACTGTCTCCTACAAGCACACTGTTCCAGTTCAGAACAGGGACTTCCATTTGAAAAGCTTTGAAGAGGCTTCACATGTCTGAGCTTCACACATCTTCACAGATGTAGGTTTACATCTGGGCTTCGAGCCACAGCTGGATTTTGCAATTTTACAACCAATTTTGACATCATTTGAAGACATTTCCCTGTTAGAAACATTGAAAAAGACTTTCAAAGGTAATTTGTTTCAAATAAAACAGTGTAACTGCTCTAATATCTCAACCAAATAGTAGAGCAGGTTAGAAAAACATCCTTTTAAAAACACCGACAATGTGTAGTACTTACTGAAGGCAATAACAAATGACAAACAAACATTCATTTTTTTGGAAACTGTTTTAATGAAGTTTTAATGAAGTAACAATAAAAGCGTGACCTGACATAGCTTAAGAAAATGAAGATGTCAAAATGTCTTTTGTTTCTCATTAAATATTGGAATCTACTTGAACCTTTTGTTTTGGAGGATGTTGTTTTCACTGTGTGAGTCCATGAGTTAAGATTCCATGAGTTCCTTTATATGAGAGTGAGATGATGTTTCTGTTTAAAAGCACTCGATGATGTCAACAAGAACCCTTGTGTAGAGCTGTTGAACCTTTCTGGTGATGGTTAGAGCAATCAGAGATGTGTGCTCATACTGTTGGCTTTGAAGGTGAAAGCTGCTACATGTCCTGAATGTGGAACAGCTTGGCACATGAGTAACCTTTGTGCTGTATGCAGACTCAGAAGACTGCAGTGCATTGTGGGTAAGCAGACACGGCTGTGCTTACAGGAATGTGGTCCGACTTAAACCTGAATCTGAAGATCCAGATGCAGACACATGTTCAGCAGCCTTCAGCAGCAGTTCAACTGGTCTTTTCTGTGCAGGGTGACAGAGGGATGTGGAGCTTTGGGGACAGGACGTTCTCTGTAGATTCGTAAGAGGAACAGGATGCTCATAACAAGGCTTTTTTTCTTCTTGGAGTTGTTTTTAGTTCTCCTCAGCAAATAGAAAGGGTTCCTCGCTGAGGTTGATGTTAAGCAAAGACTCCATGTTTGAGTGCTGTGAACTTCAAGCTCTGGAAGCGTTTGTTAACGTGAACGGTGAGCACACTCACACGTCAGATGAAAGGCATCGCATCCTCATTAGTTCCACAACTTGCAGATTATCAGTCTCTCATTTCATCTCTTGGATGCCTCAGCACCCTTCTGTTCAGGGTTTTGTTTTTTTCGCTAGTCGTTGAAGGTTTGTTTGTGCAGTGGAGTGTTAGCTTTACTGGCTGCTTCTTTCTTCCCTTCATCAGTGTTGTGTTGTAGATCTGCTGTTCTGTTTGGATCGTGGTTCTGTTCTGATCCAGTTTGAGCCTAGCAGAGTTGGCCCACATTAAACTAAACTGCAGAATAACCGGGTTTACAGAAGCAGGCTGAATGAGTATCAAGTGGACATGTCTCTTCACAACAATCCCAAATCATTACTCTTCCACCACCGTGCTTCACATTTGGAAATAGGTGTTTGTGCTTTCTCTTTGCTGAGTATTCTTCACAGGCGTCTTAACTTGGAGCTCAGCTGTGTTTTTACACACACTAGTTACCAAATGTCTGGCAAAAGGAGTTTCTATTTTTTCTTTAAAAAAATAAATCCACAAACAAACTAATTTTAGTTTACACATTTAGGAAACAGAAATGAATGAAAAAAGGAACTCAGGCAATGAAATGGAAAGTTTTTGTTTCCTACCTTTACTCCTCCATCTTTCCATCTCCTCCTCCTCTCTCAAACATATGGCTTCCTCTAATGAGCATCTCATGTACCTCCTTTCTTTCTTGCTCATCCAAAAAGAAGAGAAAAGCGAGTCTTCTCTGTGAGTTTCAGCCAACATCTCCTCTGCAGCAGCAGATCTGGAGCTTCTCATCTCAGCTAGTGAATTGGTGTCAAATGAAGCAATTTAATGAGGACAACCTGTCATTGTGCCATTAGAAACTTTATAGGATTCTCCGTTCACAATGCCTTCCAGCAGCATTGTCAGGCATTTGTTTGTGGACTGCAGACCTGATTAAATAAACTGTCCATCAGCATTCATTTGCTGCAGGTCTCTGCTGGTGAGCATCGACACACAGCTAAAAGGCTGCTGTTATGATGAGGATTTTCTTTTTAAGAAAACAGATGGTTTTGTAGCTGCACAGCTTTTCTCAGTTCGTCTGGTGAGATGTTTAAAGTTGGCCCTTAGAACAGCTGAATGCTTCAGCTGCAGGTTCTCTTGAAGTCTTCACCTCATCACTTTGGGCTGGGTCTAACTGTGGGAAAAGGCCTGCTAACAGGATCTACATTTTCTTTAATGCGGGGTTCTGGTGCGTTTTCTCTGACCTGTTTACCATGGCAGACCCGTTTGCTCTGGACGGCTGAGCTCCTAGAATCACTTTAGCTCTCTAACGTCGGCGGCACCAAAGCGGTCCACGGAGGGAAAACACCATATAAAATGAAATGGGGGACATGCACTTCATGACAGCCTGTTTCTGGGCTGTCCCTCCGTTCTTCCACCCCCACCCACCCACCCTCACAGTCCTAAAGAGTCTCTCTGTGGGCTGAGTCTGACCTGGCACATCTCTTCAGCGCCGAGTCTTCCCATGGCCCAGCCCCTCTGCGCTGGAATGGGTTCACTCTCCCATGCAATCCTTTCTCTGCTTAATACTCTGAATATCTCTTTTTGCCGTCTTTTTCCACGACGCTCCACCCCTCCTCCATCCTTTCCCCACCCCCCCGTTCTTAGTGTGTCCATGACTGTGGAGCAGGTTTCGAGTGTTTCTCATTTGCTGGTAGGGTCTGATCATCAGAGCCATGACGTCCTCTGGGAACGCCACAAGCAGAGCTGCCCTGAGCTGCAGAGCTGTACCTGCTCCTCATGAAGCAGCTGCTGCTCGGACAGTAAAACCTGGACCGCATAGTTCCCATCCTGTCACCTCTGACATGTTGTAAACCAGGTGACAAACAGCAGCTAAAAACAAGCAGGACCAACTCAGTTCTGCTCTGCACCTTCTCCACTTTTGGCAAATCTTTGTGGAATTGTGTAAAAGCAGAGAGAAAGCAAAGCCTTTTTTGTGCCTTTTTCCTGATTAATGTATGCGGTTGAGATGGTTCAACACTTTGTGGTAAGCATCAGAAAGGAGACAGAGGCTTGTGTGGAAGCTGTTGCATTATTCATCATGTTGGATAGGGTTTAATTAAAAGTGCTGCTTGGCATTGTGAGAGGAATGAATGTGTGTTTTGCCTCGCCTGTCGCTACCTCATTCACGTTTGCCATGCTCAACTTATCAAAGCAGCCCCTTTGCCCCTCCTCTTTCAGCACTGTGTGTTAGCATAATGCCACAGCGGAGGACGCTGTGATTACTAGGAGAGAGCGGCGGAGGCGCAGAGCCTCATTGCAGAAACTGCTGGCGCTCTCCTGTTCCAGAAAAACGTTCTGCGGGTACAAAGCAGCAGCGGGGTGGCAGCGTTTGAGCTTCTCTGCAGCACCTCTGAAATGAGAGTTTGCATCGTAACCTACTCTGCTGCATCCCACTGCTTGTTTTCCAGGGGAATCTGTCTGACTTCCTGAGCTGCTTACCTCTGTCCTCCCTTTACAAGCACATGTTCTGGTTTACACCAAAGGTACTTTCTCAGCCTGAGGCTCAGAAACCTGAGGAACTTTGCAGTATCATGTGGAGAAGTCCAGCTTAACTTCTGAACACAGAACAACTGTGAATGGGACGCAGACAGTGAGGCTATTTGCACACACACCAAATATCCTCATATTATCTTATTTCTTGAAGTATCACATTTTTCAGCTGACCATGTAAACAGGATAAAGGAGCATTCTTTATCTGAAGACAATTATCCAATAATAAGTTTCTTAATCAGACAAACATGTGGATTTCTGTCTGAAAGTGGATAATTGTCAGCATGTGTCCACATTTATCCAACTCATTTCACTTTTTTATTTCTACACGTGCAAAGGAAAAAATATATATTTTTATTTTGCCGACATATTTTTGCTTTTGGAACTACAATGGACTGATGTCACTGTAGCACCACCTCTGTAGCCTGCCTTCAACCTGTTGGAATAGGCTCCAGCAACCCAGTGACTCCAGAAGGGATTAACAGGTTAGGAAGAGGGACAGAAAGCTAAGGCAAAGCGCACCACATTTGCTAAGAAAAGTCCAACAAACAAAATTTTGAAAATAGCATTACATTTGAAACAATCAGTTCGACCTCACGGTAAATGTTGATCCTGAAGCTGGGGGGGTCATAGGTTCAACTCCACAACTGAGTCAAATCAAAGACTGAAATGAGACCCAGAACCTCTGCACTTAATGCTCAGCAAAAAGAGTTGGATCGGAGGATCAAACCTCTAAATGTTTCCTAAGTGAGGATGTGATCACAGCTCACTGCACCCCCCAGGGTTTGGTCATATGCAAAGAACACATTTAGCAGAGCAGCCAGAGATGCACGCAGCTCCTGGTGGTTTGAAACATTTTCAGATGAACAAAACAAACAAACCCAGAGCAAAAGGTCCATGAACATTTCTGTTTTCGCAGTTGGAGCTGAATGATTTCTTTCTTTAGAAGCATTTCCTTCAATGCAGAACAGATTACTTTGAGTCTGTGAGTGTAAATTTGCACCCAAGAGAATAAAACTGGATGGAAGCCATTCTTAGATCCCCCAGGATCTAACCTGAAGTATGAATGTTTCTTATTCAAAGATGTCTGCATTTTGAATGTTTCCAAAATGTAAAAGTCAGACAACCAACGTGTTGCTGAAAATGTGTTTCCCCATTTTCTCCCTGACAGAACCTCAAACTGCATCTCAGAACAGAGCTGCTGTCACATATCCATGCAGCCGTTTAAGCTGCAGACTCAAACTGTGCAGAGGAACATTCGCACGCTGATGTTCTCAGTAAAGACCTTTCCATTTAAAATGGTGGAAGTGAACTTAATCCTCTGATATCGTGTTTAGGATGCACAGCATGAGGTGTGTGTCAGAGCGGAGATGCAGAGGAGTCTAAACAAAAGGCAGCCAGCCGAGGAAAAGATGGAGCTCTGCGAGGCCTGGAGCAAAACCAGCAAACACACTCATGTTGAGTGCATGCACACACTCGCAGGCACGAACAAAGACAAGCAGGAGGTGTGGATTGACTCATCGTGGTGGGAGTACGGCGCAGTGATTTCACGGCTGGTTGTTGGCTAACAAGGCTCTTCGCTTTCTGCACCCCAGGGTCTGTTATTGAGGAGGAGAGAAAATAGCACTGTGCGTGCACGTGTATGAGTGTGTGTTGCAGAAAGCCCTTTTTCTGTCAGTGACTGTCACTTGGGAGCTCGCCCCAGCTCTCTGGTTAAGGGAGGAGCAGTATATTTGGCTCCGCCCCCTTGCAGAAGGCTTCTGAAGCCCTGAGGTTTAGGGTCTCATTCACCCTTTCCAGTGGGATGTTCCATTCTCTGATCAGATCCTCCCCTCTTTCTGATCTATTTGAAATAATCGTCTAGTTTTGGATCGGGAACCTCATAACAGCGGGTTTTTTCCGTTGTTTGATGCCAAACATCAGTGTGGCTCTATGAGCTTCTCATCAGAGGAAACCAGCTCTGATCAGACCAGGACCAACTCTGAACGTGTCACAAGTTACCTTAAGCGCTGACTGTCAGCCGCTCTGCCTCCTCTAGGAGAAGTTGAGATGTGACAGGTTCTCTTTCGGTCTTCATCTAGCTGGTTTCTGCTGCAGCAGCAGCTGCAGCCGTCGGCCTAAAGAGGCCTGTGCTGGCTGACATGAAGAGCCAAACACCATCAAATATTCCTGACTCTAGCGTCAGACCCACAAAACAGCTATTTTGCTGTAATATTCATAGTCTTGTCATATGATCCAGTGAGCGTGACCTAGTTTTGGAGGACTCCATGCAGTGTGAGTGATGTGTGAAGCAGCTCCGTGACACAGCGTTGTGTCTGTGAGCCGCTCTGGGAGCTGCCCTCCTTTAGCAGCCTGTTCTGGTGGAGGGCGAGGCACACGAGAGGCACCTTGGACTTTATTGTCTCATCTGTTGATCAAAGCTCGACCTGCAAACTTTAGTTTGAAATTTCAGTCCTTTCTGCGTCACGTCTGCAGTAACAACAGGAAACCCCACCCTCATCAGGTGACATGATCTGGTTTCCAGTCACATTTAAAAAATGTCAAATCCGTTTGACAAAAAAGTGGCCCATTATACCATCTAATGTTTGCCCTTTGAGCCCCCACCACCACAACTGCTGACATTTTCATTTTTGTCAGTTCAGTTTTCTCCTTTAAGTCTTCAGACTTTGTTGGACTGGGCAGTGAAAGCCCGGAGTCTGTAGCGCCGGCCAGTGTCTGCGGCGCCGGCTGCTGTCTGCGGCGCATATCTATAATTAGAGCTTTTTTGTGCAAATGGGATCCCTTGTGGATTGGGGCAGACCTCCAGGTTCACATGGATTACTTCTGCTTCAATCTCTGCTCAACTGCTGTGTGTGTGTGTGTGGGTGTGTGGGTGTGGGTGTGTGGGTGTGTGTTCATGCTCTAATAAAGGGAATCTCAACAAAAGGCCCAATTCGATTGTTTTGGTTCTTTGTCAACAGAATGATGCTGTCATTGTTTGTGTAAGCTGCCTTAGCCGTGCACATAGAACCAAAGCGTCTGCACGTAGGAGCAGGAGGACAACCGAGGAGAAGTCCTACTCCCTGTTAGACACCGTTCAGGCCTTCAGAGCACATCCTTTCAAATTCTCTGCAAGCAAGTGAGAATATTACATCCATAATTGCTTATCTTGGCAGGCTTTGAGCCAGACCCAGTGCTTGGAAATGAATTATACATGTGCTTGATTAACCAGCTGAGTCTCCGTGCACAGTCCCTGAGCAAACACATGCCTTTTGGAATAAATTAAAACCCAGAGATTCTCTTTCTGCATCTGCAGGGGCGTCTAAATACTTATGTAAATACTAAACAAATTTCTCTAGCAGATATCCTCCTCTGCGATGCTCCTTCATCATTCCCACTCATGCCCTGTAAAAGGATCTAAACTATGCAGATCGTTACACTGACACAAAATAGGTTAATTAATACACTTGACAATAGTGTCCTCCCGGGGAAGAGCTGCTCATCTAAATCCTTATCACTGCAGACTTTGGAGCAGCTTGTTGGAGCGATATTGCAGTGGACGTGAAAGACTAATAGCAGTTTTTCTGTTTCTTCATGTCAGCTTTTCAGCAAATTGTCCTTACCTGGATTGATCTTCCACATGTTTTTTGTGTGATCAGAAGAATGCAGTATTTGTTTCACAACCCAGCATTCCAACAAATCGTCCCACAAACCCAGCGCATGTCACCCTGCAGAGCCGCCGAGCGCTGCCAGTGATGCTCTTTGGTGTTCACAGCTCTGTTCTATGTCAGAACTGCATCCGAATTGGGATTATGGAGGGTGGAGGCAGTGGGATTGCCTAATTACATACTGTATTCTAATGACCACCCCTGTTCCTGTTGGCCCATATCTCGCTTTCCTGGGGAAGATCTAATGAGGAAAGAATGTGATCTAATGGAAATCAGCAGCTCCTCATGCGTCTTTGGGGAAATTCTTGCAGAAATTCATGCAACCTCTTGGTTACAGTGAGATAAAGGGTTTATTCACATGCAACGGGCAAGTGTCTCTGAAAGGAGGAAGCATTTCTCAGACTTCATGTCCAGACTCATAGAAATGCTCTGTGTATCCCATGGAGGGCATGTTAGTCCCATCACAGTGTCTGCTTCTTTAATCTGTTGTTGTTTAGACTGTTCTGGACAACAGTGTCTCTTTGCACAGCTCAGAGCTGCTTCGAGTTAGGGAGCGTCAGCTGGAATGAACACGGTGTGCTCCTGGAGATCACATGAAGCACATCACGAAGCAACAACCATCGAAATATCCGCTTAGTGTGTTTAAATCAAATCCATATCTGCAGATGCAGAAGCCTCTGTAGGGTTTTTGGAACCAGGTCGATTTATTAGTTCAGTTACAGTCATTTCCGGTTTTATTTTGTTGTTACTTCCTGTGTCTTCCGTTTGTCCCAGGTCACTTGACATTCCTCCCTCAGATGTCCCCTCCCCCCTTGCACACCTGTTTTCCATTTGGACATCCTCTCTTTTCGTTATATACCCTCGTCTCCCTTGCACGGGTTGTCGGGTGGTTTTGTTTGCTCTGATTTAATGTTCCTCTCTCGAGTCATTAAATCTATTTCTTCTTTATTTCGAGTCCGTCTGCATTTGTGTCCGCACGTCAACCTTGACATTACCACCCGACCAGTATAATGGACGCAGCAGACGCGGAGACGTTACGGGCATTACTCCGCCAACAGGAGGAGCAGATGTCATGCTTGAGACAAGGATTACTCGAGATGTCGAGCCGTCACGAACGGCAATTCGCCGCACTGGGAGAACGCTTTGAACAACTGACGGAGCGTTTTCAACATCCGCCGGCTTTTCCCGCGGCACGCCCATCGCCTCCCACACCGATCCAGGGGACCTGGGAGAGTGTTCCGGTCGCTCCAACCGCGCAATTAGCCCGACCAGAACGTTTTTCGGGAGATTCTGGGGACTGTCGGGCTTTTATCACCCAGTGTGAGCTCCACTTCCAACTGCAGGCGCCTCACTATCCTTCGGACCAAGCTAAAGTGGCCTTCATCATCTCTCACCTCACCGGGAGAGCAGGCGCATGGGCGACGGCTGAGTGGCAGCGTGGAGCACCGACCTGCGCGTCTCTCGCGGCATTCCTGGAGGCTTTTCAGCAGGTGTTCCAGCACACCAAACCGGGCCGAGAGGCAGCTCGAGCCCTTATGCAACTTCGGCAACGGGGCAGAAGGGCAGCTGACTATGCTATCGAGTTCCGCACCCTGGCCTCCACTAGTGGTTGGGACACCACTGCGCTCATGGACGCATTCGTGGAGGGACTTTCCGAGGAGTTAAAGGACAGACTAATCGCTCTAGAGCTGCCTTCCTCCTTGGAACCTCTTATCGCCATGGTCATCCGGATCGATAACAGACTTCAGGATCACAAACTGGAACATAGCAGATCTACACCCCGCTTCCAACACAGTTCTGTTGGACGCAGGAACTCGGACTCACCTGATTTTGCTGTTTCTCCCACAGAAACCCCGCCACCTATTCTTGAGGAACCTATGCATCTTGGCCGGGGTAAACTGACTGCTTACGAGCGACAGCGACGAATGGTCTCAGGTGAGTGCCTTTACTGTGGTAAGCGGGGTCATTTCTGCAGGGAGTGCCCAAACTCATCTGCTCGTTCAGTAAGAGTGGGCGCGCTGACGAGCGGCGATTTGGCGCTCACTAATAAGGGTCCTGCTGCCTGTTTACTTAAGATACAGGTTGTGTTTCAGGGTAAGGGGAGATCTATTGAAGCTTTAATTGATTCAGGAGCAGAGCAGAACCTCATGGATGCCGAGCTAGCTAAGCAAGTCGGGCTTGCTTATGAGCCACTACCTCGGCCGTTACAAGTAATCTCCCTAAACGGCCAAGAGGTAGCCACCATTTCCCACATAACCAAACCAGTTCATTTGATTATCTCTGGCAACCATCATGAATCCACCAGGTTTTTCATTTTTTCCTCTGCGCAGAACCCATTGGTTCTGGGGTACCCTTGGCTTCTGGCACACAACCCCGTCATTGATTGGTCCTCCAGTCGTATCTCCGGCTGGAGTGAGAAATGCCACAATTCTTGTCTACGCTCAGCTCGGCCTCCTGGGGAAGACCCCGCTACCCCGGTTGGGCAGCCGCCCTCACCTGATCTATCCGGAATCCCACCGGAATATCATGATTTAGCTGAGGTATTCTCCAAATCACGAGCTCTCTCTCTACCCCCCACCGACCTTATGACTGTGCTATCGAATTACAACCTGGCGCTACGTTACCTAAGAGCAGGTTGTATAGCCTGTCTAAGCCCGAGAGAGAGGTCATGGAGAAATACATCACTGAATCATTGAATTCTGGGATAATCAGACCTTCGTCGTCACCAGTGGGATCTGGGTTCTTTTTTGTGGGAAAGAAGGACGGGTCGCTCCGACCGTGTATAGACTATCGGGGGTTGAATGAGATCACGGTCAAGAACAGCTACCCCCTTCCATTGATGAACTCTGCTTTTGAGGCATTGCAGGAGGCTCGGATTTATTCCAAGTTGGATCTCCGCAATGCTTACCATCTCGTGCGGATGAGGGCTGGAGACGAATGGAAGACCGCCTTCACCACCCCTTTGGGACATTTCGAGTATCTGGTCATGCCTTTTGGTCTCTGTAATGCTCCTGCTGTGTTCCAGGCAATGATCAATGACGTATTAAGAGACTTTATTCATCGTTTTGTGTTTGTGTACTTGGATGACATTCTGATCTTTTCCAGGACTGCCAGCGAACATAGGCGGCATGTTCGTCTGGTTCTCCAGCGATTACTTGAAAACAAACTTTTTGTTAAGGCGGAGAAGTGTGAGTTCCACTCTCCGTCTGTTTCTTTCCTGGGGTTTGTTATTTCTGAGGGTGAGGTGAAACCCGATCCGGCTAAGGTGAAAGCGGTGGTGGAGTGGCCTACCCCTTCTAACAGGAAACAGTTACAACGTTTCCTGGGGTTTGCCAACTTCCTCCGTCGCTTCATCCGGGGTTACAGTTCGGTGGCCGCGCCGCTCACAGCTCTCACCTCATCCTCTTCCCCTTTTTTCTGGACTGAGGAGGCAGAGGCAGCTTTTAAGAAGCTTAAACATCTTTTCACCTCTGCCCCTGTTTTGGCTCAACCAGACCCGTCCAGACAATTTGTTGTGGAGGTAGATGCCTCGGACACAGGAGTGGGTGCAGTCCTGTCCCAACGGGGGGCTTCGGATAGCAAGATGCGTCCTTGTGCTTACTTCTCTCGTCGGCTTTCTCCAGCCGAACGCAACTATGATGTGGGGGATAAGGAGCTGCTGGCTATCAAGCTAGCACTCGAGGAATGGAGGCATTGGTTAGAGGGGTCCACAGTGCCGTTTTTGGTCTGGACAGATCATAAGAATCTGTCCTACCTACGGACTGCTAAACGGCTTAATGCCAGACAGGCTCGATGGTCTTTGTTTTTCAACCGTTTCTGTTTTATGGTTACTTATCGACCTGGTTCTAAGAATGTTAAACCGGACGCCCTATCCCGTCAGCAGGAACCGGTTTCCCAGGATAGTCAACCGGCCTGTATTCTCCCCCCCTCATGTGTGCTGGGCGCCCTTTCCTGGCAATTGGAAAGAGACATTAGGTCCGCTCAGACTCAGGAACCAGATCCGGGGGGTGGTCCTCCCAATAAACTGTTTGTACCCAGCTCTCTCAGGTCTCGAGTTCTCCAGTGGGCCCATGCCACCCGTCTCACCTGTCACCCCGGGATCCGCAGAACAGAATCCTTTCTGCGTCGTCGGTTCTGGTGGCCCAGCGTGACCAAGGACGTCCGGGACTTTGTTTCTGGTTGTCTGGTGTGTGCTCAGAACAAGGCGAGCACACAATCTCCTGCTGGACTATTACACCCACTCTCCATCCCGGGTCGGCCTTGGTCACACATTGCTTTGGACTTTGTGACCGGCCTGCCGTCCTCCGCTGGAAAGACCGTCATCCTGACCATAGTGGATCGGTTCTCCAAGGCCGCCCACTTTGTGGCCTTGCCTAAACTCCCTTCAGCGGCAGAGACGGCAAAACTGGTAATAGAACACGTGTTCAGGTTACACGGCATTCCTACAGATATGGTTTCTGATCGAGGACCTCAGTTCATCTCGCAAGTCTGGAAGGCGTTCTGTGGGGCATTCGGGGCCACTGCCAGTCTCTCCTCTGGTTTCCACCCACAGTCTAACGGGCAGGCGGAGCGGACCAACCAGGACCTGGAGGCTGCGCTCCGGTGTGTATGTTCCCGACACCAGGCCTCCTGGAGCACGCTGTTGCCGTGGGTGGAATATGCACACAACTCCCTCACCTCATCTGCCTCGGGTATGTCCCCTTTCGAGTGTTCCCTGGGGTACCAACCCCCGCTGTTCCCCGAGCAGGAAACGGAGGTGGCGGTTCCATCGGTGCAGCATCTCTATCGTCGCTGTCGGCGCATATGGCGGGAGACTCGGGCAGCCTTGTTGCGTTCCAGGGAGACCAACAAGAGACTGGCGGATCGCCGGCGAACTCCAGCTCCTGAGTATCGACCGGGCCAGTTCGTCATGCTCTCTACTGCTAACATCAAGCTTCGGACGGAGTCCAAGAAGCTGTCTCCCAGATTCATTGGACCATTCGAGATCGTCAAGGTCATCAATCCTGTGGCAGTTAGGCTACGCCTGCCCAGGACCTTGCGCATCCACCCGGTTTTCCATGTCTCGCAGATTAAGCCTCACGTCACGAGTGCCCTTCAACCGCCGTCCCCTCCGCCACCTCCTCCTCGCATCATTGATGGCCAACCGGCCTACACCGTCCGTCGCCTGTTGGACGTTCGGCGACGGGGTCGTGGTCTTCAATACCTGGTGGACTGGCAGGGGTACGGACCTGAGGAACGTTCCTGGGAACCCGCTTCTCGCATCCTGGATCCTGATCTCATCAGAGACTTTAATCGGCGGCGCCGGAACCAGCCCCCTTCTGCGCCAGGCGGCGCACCTTGAGGGGGGGGTACTGTAGGGTTTTTGGAACCAGGTCGATTTATTAGTTCAGTTACAGTCATTTCCGGTTTTATTTTGTTGTTACTTCCTGTGTCTTCCGTTTGTCCCAGGTCACTTGACATTCCTCCCTCAGATGTCCCCTCCCCCCTTGCACACCTGTTTTCCATTTGGACATCCTCTCTTTTCGTTATATACCCTCGTCTCCCTTGCACGGGTTGTCGGGTGGTTTTGTTTGCTCTGATTTAATGTTCCTCTCTCGAGTCATTAAATCTATTTCTTCTTTATTTCGAGTCCGTCTGCATTTGTGTCCGCACGTCAACCTTGACAGCCTCTGAGCTGACCTCAGCTCAGCTTCAACTTCAACAGTGAACAGAAGATTAAAACTAGATTAGATGTAAATGCTTAAACCATTCCAGCTGCTGAAAAAGTCAGTTGTCAAACTCTAGCAGGAAGGAAGATCCAGGAATTCATCACAGTCCATTTGCAGCAGAATAAATAGCATGAAAAATGATGAGCCACAAAAAGATTTTTTTGTTCCCAAAGTTGAAACCTTCCTTCATTTCCCTCATGACTGTCCGTTGGCTTTGGATGTGAACTCTGTGAAACTCGTGATCATCAAACAAAGAAACCAACAAGCTCTGAGAAACATGTGATCCTGATCTCACATGGCAGAAGACGCGCATTAACCTCTGACCTCTGATCAGAACGCTAACTCAGGTCAGACTGTCACATCACAAACACATTCTCCTGTGTTTGAAATGGCTGAATTTGGTGCACGTTCCAAACTGTTGCTGTTTCTATCCTCCTTTAATCCCATTAAAAGAGAGTACAGGATGTCCAGAAATAGACTGGCACGTTGTGGCTCATTTCCTCACTAAATGCAGTGTTCAGTCTGCAGGGAAGCAGGCTCCACAGCAGCCACTCCATCTGCTCTCTCCAAGCTCTTCATTGATGTGTTATGATTGCATTTTTTCCAAAATTACAGGGAGTGTACCTCCTTCGAGTCTTTAGTCATTCATCAAAAATTATTCAATGACCACAACAATAACAACAGCTTGTTGTTGCTTGTTTCTGACCAAAGGTCAAAAGGTGCTTTTCAAATAGGAGCTGCAGTGACGCCTCAGACGGAATACACAGGCCTCACAGGCCTTCCCTCATCCAGGAAGACCTGAAGCTCTCAGCTGAGCCCAGGATTCACGGCCACACCAGTGTTTTAGCAGTCAAAAAACTGTCCGTATGTTTGTTGTAATGCTCGACCTTCAGCTCAATGACTGTGGTGTAGGTACAGCTCCACAGCAGATTCTCGTGGTTCAGGCTTGTTTTAGAGCAAACACATCTAGAGCTGTCGCTGATAAGTCGACTAATCAACTATAAAAAAATCGTCAACACTAATTTGGTATAATCGATGCATCGTTTTCTCTTTTTTTTTTTATTGCAAAGCACAACCAGAACGTTCTTTTTTCTTCCACGATCTTTATACGTTCACATAAAATCTCAAACAAGCTCAAAAATCTCAAACAACATCCTTCTAACTTCAGACGCAAATATCACAGAAGTTAAACACCAGATTCAAAAGTACCTCCATGAAAGAAGTGTTCAAATGTTTCACCAGAAGCTTTTGTTTGGAGCTTCATAGAAGCTGATTTGTTTCTTATTGTGGATCAATAATGAGTTTGTTTGTTACATTTTGTCATTAAGGTTTATTTCTACATGAGATGATCTTAGAATAGTAAAATAAATGTGTTTTTAAACACTCCTATCCTAACATGACACTAAATGAAGAAGCCTTGTGTGTTTTATCAATCCTCCAGAGTGTACATGTCAGATGACTGAGTAAAATGATCCCATCTATTATCAGAACCGTTTATTATTAGATTAAGTTTAAAGGACATGTTCTTATCTTCTGATGCACAGCAGTATCTATAGTTTCTGTTCAGAAGCAAAGTTCTTCAGTGAGAGAATTATATTATAATAAGTGCAAGTAAATTTACTGCTTTAGGAGGATCTATATTGACACAGAATTTTATTTTGAAAGGAACTTGGAGGTGCTTCTGTTAGATTAAAATAAATCAAAACACTTTTAGTGAAATTATCATGACTATTTAAAAGTTACATGTTAGAAATAAATGGTCTAATGGTCTAAAAAACATTTTTTATTGACGGTTTAGTGAGATTTTGTGTCTCTCTTTCGACAGTAAGAAATTGGACCAAATAGTTCTTTTAGAGGCTGCAACACAAACACAGAACATCCTAAATGTGTTTTTAAAAGAAATGAGACCTCTGTCAATGGTTGAAGATTTCAAGACATGATTGTGATGCTGCACCCTGGCTACCACCCTAAGTTACAAACTAATGAAATCCCTGTCCATAAAAAACATAATCACTTACTACTTCTATGGGAAGTTTAGACAATGATTTAGTGCAGGATCAGGAACTCTTTCTCTTGTGAGCCAATTATGGCTTTTTTGTTCTGCATATACCTACTGTAGGACCTTAGGCTTTTCATATTTCATAAAGTGAAATTGAGATTCATGAACTATACATGTAAATGTTTGATTTCAGTGAATGCAGCAGATGCTGAGCACTAGTGCTACCATACATGACATGAACCTCCATGGTCGGAACCAATGCTATCACCTTTTGGGGAAAAAATTGCATATTATATTATGTAAACAATAATGACTTGACTAATCGAAAAAATAATTGTTGACTAATTGACTTTTAAAATAATTGTTAGTGACGGCCCTAAACACATCCAACTTTAGTTTGTGAACATTTGAATTTAGATTGACAGTCACTGTGATTATGTCAGGACTCACCCGGATTCATCCCCCTCCGGCCACCAGAGGGAGCTCTCGCCTGAGTTCTGATCGCCAGTCGTTCTGCATGCACTGCGTGGGGTCCATGGTCCACCCAGCTGGTTCTCATCATGTCATTACTCACTTCCTATTTAAGTCTTGCTCAGTTACTCAGCCTGTACGTAGTCTTGTTTTGTCTTCCTTGCATTACAGTGTAAGCATTAGTTCCTGTTGTCTTCCTGTTTTTGACCTTTGCCTGTCTTCTTGACTCCCGCCTTGCTCTTGTGTTTGACCTTGGCCTGTTCCTCGACTTCACCTTTGTCTTCTCCTCTGTTTATTAAAAACACGTTGCATCCACACGACTCAGCGTCTTCGTTACAGATTAGTTGACAAATGTGTCATTCAGGTAAAGGCAGGTTTCGATGAAGATGATGAAGGTGGTTCATTTTTTTGGTGTTGATTTTATTACCATTTGTGGAAGCTGGTCAAATTCCAGTTTGGAATGTCGCTGTCATCCATGTTGTTGTTTTTTCACAGTTCTATAGAGAAGAAAAGATTCAACAGAATTGATCACCAAACATCTGATTTGAAATACAAAAGTGAAAGCCTTCAGTTTGTCAGTGTGCCTCTAATGACCCTTTGGGCCCTGATCCAGGTAAATAGAACCAAAAAGCACAGTTCAAGCTACATTGACTGACTGTAATGGTTTGAATTTGAGGTCCGCTGCACCACAGCATGTCCACAGGATGTCCACCCAGAAGCCATTCTTGATGGAATTAGAGCTTCCATGTGCTGTAGACCATTAGAGCAAGATCAGATGGAGATGTTCTTTTTTTACCTTCTTTGGACAACAGTCAAGCTCAATGAAACAGGGGTCTGGATCTAAAAAACGAACTTAAAGCTTTAATAAAATACAATGTTTTCAGTCCAATGGAAGATGCAAAATAAAGCAAAACCCTCAGACTCAGGCAAAAGTGACCCAAGAACCATAACTGAGCGGCAGTGTGCCTGACACATTTATTTATACTTCTAAAATAGAGTAACTTTGAAGCAGCTATCTTTGACTGACCTCAGATCTTTTATCATCTGTCTCCTTGGTTTGTTTTTCATCTCTGTCCTAAAGGCTGAACCAGCTTCAAACACTGAAGCTCATAAAGGCACGCTGACATGTTGGACCTTATGGGAATATTTCCTTCTGGTTTTTTGTGACCTGCAGTGTTAAGCTTCAGAGAGGATGTAGGGAAAGCAGACTCCAGGTTACCTGCTGCTGCCCTGGGATGACACACCTTTAAATTCACCACTGCCCTAGAATGAATGAAAAAGGTTTTGAGGAGACAAAGCTGGAATGAAAAATGAAGCATCAGTAAAAGCTTAGCTTTTGTTGCGTCATAAGAGCCTGATGTTACAGAGACAAAAGGTTGTATGTCCTCTGAGGGTTAAACTGCTTCCAGAGATGAAACCTTTTCATATGTGATGGATTCCAGTTTGTGATTCCAAACCACGGTGCACCATTAGAGCTGATAATTCTAAAAAATGGTCCATTTAGCTTCATTGTTCCCTAATGCAACTGAGAACGCCTGTAACCTCCTCCATTCAAATCCATCAGGCTTCATTAAATGTTAATGAGTCTAAATCAGAATTTGTCAAATCTTCAAGTATCTATGAATATTTGATGATGTTTGTTTTTCGCTGTGTTTTCCTCAGCAGCAGCTCTTGAATATGCCAGCAAAGCTCCACTCTGACCTTTGAACCCACCCAAAACTGGGAGGATTTTAACATAAAGAATGCTGAGATTCATCCAATCAGTGGATTGTGTCTTTTTCCCTTCACTTCAGAGTTTAGTTTATTTTAAGAAAGAAAGGAGACCAACAGGTTTAATTTCAGGTTATGAGCTGGCTTTTCCATGATCTCCCGTCTTCAGAGCGCCGGGGGGTGTGTGTGTGTGTGTGTGTGTCGGTCCTAATCTGGTGATGCTGGCCGCGACCAGTGACACAGAGATGAAGCAGTAAAGACACAGTGTTTTTAAAGGGGTTTGGTCCAGCTTTATCTGTGCAGACATTAGCTAAAAGTGTGTTTTGTTGCGGTCTTCATGGTGTCTCATAGGTGGTCTGAGGTTTAAGTCTCACAGCAGAAGGAGTCTGAGCCAGAGACCAAACTGGTTCAATTGCTCACCGTGAGGGCTAAGTCTTTGCTGAGATTATTTCCCAAGTTTTCGTAAGAGACAAGTGAGTGTGAAGACCTGCAAGCTCTGGTGTTCTGATCCACCAAAATAAAAAACACATTGTCATTTTTTAGGACATACTTTATGCCCAGCGGCAGTAGTTCATTAGAAAAACAATTCTGGTTTGTGGGCGGGACTGTTGGCTCAAAGTAACCCCGCCTCTCCCCATTGCTGGGAGCTCTGTCTGCGCGCTCACGCACAAGTTTATAGCTCCAAGCTAGCATTAGCAGCTCAAAAATAATGGCGACTATTATTGAATCAATCCAGCTGTACAGTTTAGAGCCAGAGACCAGCTCGGATGAGGAAAATGAAGATGAGCAAGGAGGTGGAGGAGCAGAGTGGTAAGAGACTTTGGCACACCCATTTCAGTAACTACGTTATTAGTCTGAGCTTTTTCAAGCATCCAGTTTTTGATCCAACGGGATTTGAAGAAATACTCAGAAATGCACTTTGAACCATAGATTATTTCATATAGGTCTTCTATTATGAGAAAAGGGCTACAAGCACATGTTAAAAACAAAAAAAGACCATTTTCATCGGAGGTTGGCTTTAAAATGTTGTCTTCAGGATAAGGGTTGCGTTGGCTTATGGCCTTAAATGAAGGCATGTGATTGAGTCACACACTTCCATAATTCATTTTTTTCCTCCAGACTGACTTTACAGCAGAGGAGACTCCAAATTCTCTCCTCTAATCTCTTTCACATGATCTGAAAGTAAATGAGCAGAAAACACAGCTAACTTCTTGTTGAACATCAAGTCAGAGATGATATGAGCTGTTAGAAATGTGAGCTGGAACAAGCTCTGACCGGCTCACTGTGCCACATTTCTGAATGTTTGACCAAGAACCACACAGCAACAGCACTTTTTCTTGCCTGTTTGCTTTTTAGTTTCAATCCGTCCTGAAGAGAAGTTGTAAACAGTTCCATCTCCCTTCAAACTCTTCCAATAAACAGCCCTTTTCCTGTCCTGCAGACTGGGAGCTTTTCTAACACAGCTGTGAAACTCAACTAACAACTCTGTGTGAAGCCATCAGCCAACTGCAAACAATCCTGGGAAACACTTTATTGAAACACTATAGGAAGAACATGAAATACTCTTTAAAGTCCCACTCGAATCATCTACTGTAAAATTGTTCCCAGTGGTTTGTAATTATGATGATGCCGAGTTTTTTTTACCAAAATCTAAAAACCATGTGGTTTTTCTAGGACATAGTTTCTGCAGAGCGACAGGAGTTCATCAGAAATTCTCCTCTGAGTTGTGGGTGCATGGAGTAGGCCTTTCCCACCATCCCTTTGTTTACACTCTCTGCTCCTAGCTTACAGCCCCTCACACCCACATCTTAACATTAGATGCAACAGTGATAGTGAGTAATATCAGAGCTATCCGGTCGTTCAGTTCTGATCCAGATTCCAGCTCAGACGAGGAAAACAAAAAGGTTTATGGATCTATTTGTCTGCAAGTGGATGCATCAGAATGGGGCGCAGCAGGGAGACTTTGGCCATGGCAGTTGCTACATCACAAACCTGAGCCCCTGATCCACCATGATTCAAATAAAAAAATACTCAGAAATGAAGTTTTAATCTTAAATTCTTTCATACATGTCCATCAGAAAAGTGCCTCAGGGACATGCTAAAAACACCATTGTCATTGGAGTGGGTTAAAGGTTGTTTTGACCTGACTCCATTCAAAGTTTTTTTGCATTCATTTTCAAAGACCTGGTGATGTGACCTCAAACTTAACTGCTGGGCATGGTTTGCACTCTGGGTATTTTAAAAACAAGAATCACATATGAATGCCAATGCAGGGGCAGGTTGGTTTGAACGAGTCAAGAGTGAGCATGTTTGTGACAAAGTTTGTTTCTAAACGGATCTGTAGAGCTGACAGAGTTGAGAAGTGAGTGTTAAAAGGGCTCTGCCAGCTTCTCAGGTGCAGTGTTTTCCTCTGAGTGTTGGGGGCGGAGTTATGGTGGTGTCAGCAAAGAGTCACAGTGGGTACACCCCAAGATTGTGACGTGCAGCAGACTGTCCTCCCCTCTCTGAAGACCTGCCCTCCTCTGTACACTCAGGTGTGAAACGTAAACCTGTCCTTTCATTTATACCTGCATTGAAAGCTTTACACGGCATTGCCATGCTCATCTGTGCACCGCGGAGGATCCAACCTCCAGATCGTATGACCTCTGCTGAAGTGGGCGGCGGAACAGAATACAGAGTTTCTGCCTCGACACGCCCGTCATTTTCTTCTCAGTGAAAACCAGATCTGTTTCTGTTTTAGGCTACTCAGATTGCTTTCCTTCAGGTGTTTTTTCCAGAAAACAAATGCTGATAAATTCAAACACACAAAGGGATAGACTTTTTCATTTTTTTGACAAAAGAAACTGAAAGTTAGACCTCTGATGCTGTGTCTCTGTGCAAAGCAGATATTTAGCACAAAATCAGGGTTGTTGAGACAGCTGCAGATATCTGACACATTTAGAACATTATCCACCTGATGTGCAGGTGAGGGAATGAAGCAGAACAAGAATTCAAGCCCTCAACAAGCTTCTATTCTCTGACGGTGTGCCAGAATAACAATGTGTCCATTATGTTCACATGCAGGTGTAAGGTTGATCAAAACTACTCCACAACGTGTCCACAATGTGGACAAGGTTTCATAGACTGCATTTATTTGTGTTACCTATGTATTACTAAAAAACTCATGGCTGTAAATATACATTCCAATGATGCTCTAAATCCAAAGAATTATCCTGATGTTTTTCATTATTTAAAGTAGTGTGTGTTGAGTAATTTAGCAAAAAAGGAAAAAAAGATTCAATGAACTATGAAAGTCGGCTGCAGGATTTGAACCCGGGGTCTTTCGATAACAAAAATAACCTGCATGTAAACTAACCACATTCACCACAAGAAGAGCTGATTGAATTGAGGGTTTGTCATTTTATAAAGACAGCTATCCACACAGTCCAGAGAGAAGGGCTCGCTCGGGTTGTCATGAAAAGATTTGATCATCCATGGATTTAAACAGGAATCCTGTGTTTCTGTTGTAACAGATGTTGGTTGTATGTTTGAACACTTCAAAATGAAAACTTCACATTATTTTATGTGTTATAAGTAGCTCACGCGCTGAAAAAGTCTGATCAACTCTGATTTAGAGATTCTCCGGTACAGAGCTTCAGTCCCGCTGTGTCTGATGTCCTGGTTTGAAATCATGCATAGCACAGAGGGTTCCCCTGCTTAAACCAGCACATGTCCTGGCCCGTCTGAAGTTTGCTAATGAGCATTTGGATGATCCAGAGGAATCATAGTGAGAAAGTCATGTAGTCAGATGAGACCAAATTCCACTTGCTGTGTTTGGAGGAAGAAGAATGGTGATTACCATCCCAAGAACACCACCTCTACTGTGAAGCATGGGGGTGGTAGCATCATACCATGGGGTGTTTTTCTGCACATAGGACAGGATGACTGCACTGTATAAAGGAGAGGACAACCAGGGCCATGTATTGAGAGATTCTGAGGAACAACCTCCTTCTCTCATTTACATTAGTGAAGATGAGTCGTGGCTGGGTCTTCCAACATGACAATGACCCAAAGCACACAGCCAGGAGAACCAAACAGTGGCTCTGTAAGAAGTATATCAAGGTTCTGGAGTGGTCTAGCCAGTATCCAGGCCTAAACACAATAGAAAATCTTTGGAAGGAGCTCAAGCTCTGTGTTTCTCAGCAAAAGCCCAGAGACCTGCTTGATCTAGAGAAGATCTATGTGGAGCAGTGGACCAGAATCCCTCCTGCAGTATCTACTAATCTGGTGAAAAACTGAAGGAAACGTTTGACCTTAGTAATCACAACAAATGCAGTATGTGTGAATGTGTGCATATGTGTGTGGATGTGTGGATACTCATGCATATGGAGATATACACAAGCATGTATGCACAACCAAGTGTATTACATGTAAAAGTGTGTTCATGTGTGTACATCTGTGTGGATGCATGTATATGTTGTGTACTTGGTCAAAAGACAAAGGAAATAACATGTTAGTGTTAGAATAGGAACTTTTCTTATTTCCAACCATTAAGCCCATTTTATTTGCCACACCACTGAGTGGTCTTATGGGGTTCTAGACTGGTAAAATGCTCTGATATACCACAGTCTGCCTACAGATGATCATGTTGGCTGCTGTGCTGGAATCTAACCAGGGCCTGTAGATGCTGTAAGCAGAGAGTACGAAGCTAAAACACCTTTCCCAGCTGAAGTGACAGTGTGTGGGTTGGCAGGTCAAGCCTCTGAGGAATCTGCCAGAGGCACCCAAAGGTACACCAGCTGCTCCCCTAAAGACAGCAGTTCAATAGAAATCATAGCTCTCCCTTTGAAGTGTCATTGCAGAGGAATCCACAGCAGCCAGCGGCATCAGTCTCTCCTTGTTCCCTCAAGTCAGATAGCCTTCCTCATCAAAAGCTGATTGATCCGACTGGGGTCTTTGATGAAGCCCTGCAGCCCTTGATGGTTCTTCCAGACTTACAAACCACTTTGAAGAAAAGGAACACACTGAAAACATCTTAAATGCAAAGTTGCCACCACGAGGACATTTTCACTCTGGCAGAGCTTGTCCTGGCCAGATCCGGTCTGGTTTCTTGTGATGGTCCTCTTGGTTGAGAGGTGGGAAAATTCATCTGAACTTTGGTTTAGATCAAACAAGAGAACTCCGCAGATAAACTCTAGTGCGGTTCAGTGTGAATGTAGACAGACTTCCCAACGATCAAAGAGAGGAGGAGAGGCAAAGGGAGGAAACGACAGTAGCTGGATATATTTGGAGGGAAAAAAGCCACAGTGTGAATCTGAGGAAGCAGGAATCATGGAAAGGTTAGAAAATGTCTGCTTGCTGAATGTTAGCACAGAGAAGAGCTGCAGGAGCGTAATGAGTATGATTGGCAGAGGATGAGCAGGACTTTTTTCTAAATGAAGCTTCCTTTGTGTCACTTATGCGTCTGCTGAGCAGTTGTTAAGTGGCCATGTGCAGAAGTAGAGCGGTGGACCTCTGATCTGAAGACTCCAGGTTTAGTTAAGTTTAGTCAGGGGGGTGTCACTCAGGCCACTTCTCTTATACAGTCTATGGTTTGTGCCAGTGTTCAGCAGCGGAGCGTGTGAATGTGTGTGCATGGATGAACGGGACTGTGACAGTAAAACACCTTAAAGCCTTAAAACAAAGCAGAAAGCACTATATACTTTTTACAGTCAGTTTGTGAAACCTTTTCTGCCACTGTTCTCAAAGTCAGTAAAGCAGCTTCCGCAGTACAGCTGGCATGAAAGTTTGTATTTATTTTGAACAGCTGAGGTGCTGATCACATCTTAGAATTAGAGCTGGAAACACAATCAAAAGGTTTTTTGAACTTTGGCCAGCAGGTAGATTCATTTGAAATCACTCAGGTTGAAGTTTTTGCTTAACTCAAGAAAAGCAAACGTTGCAGTGAGTCTGCAGACAGTCTTTTAATTAATGTTGCTGTTTGTGCCACGAGCTACAGCTGTGTGACTTGACAACGTCTGTCAGGACCAGGCACAACCAACAAAGCGATGCAGGCACTGCTCGTCCGTAAAGGAGCAGCTCCAGTCTTTCATCTCAGTAAATGAGCGCAGCAGTAAGGAGTCATCTGAGTGATCCAGCCGTGACTTCTCCACTTGTTGTCGAGGCAGTGGATGGTTCGTCAGAGATGCAGCAGCTCCACGCTGACCTGGTCTCAATATTCTTCAAAATTAGCTCCAGCTTTGAAGTGACACCACAGAACGAGCAAAGACTGAAAAACAAATGTGAAAAATGATGAAGGGTATCTCGCTTTCATCCACTCTCTGACTGAGAAATCACTAAAAACAGCTCATTAAATGAAAAGTGCTGTGGTGTTCAGCGGGTGATGTTCTGCAATAGTCTGCCTTACTTCATTAAACAAGATCAGACCAAGCTGGAACAGTATGGGGGGGCAGAGGTCCTTGACTGTAGAGAAATGGGTGGATGCGAGGAGGGAATTGCCACAGAATAATACCCCAAACTGGACTGCCCTCTTTGCATGACATTTGAAAAATCCTGTTCATTCAGAAAAAGAAAAGACACACAGAGCAGTGAAACACACAGAAAGAACAGGGCAGGCCTGCCCCAAGTGGGATTATTAGTGGATCCACATATGCTTCAGCATGACGCTCACTGAGCTTTGATCCCACAGAAAGTGGGGATAAAATCAGTGTCTGGGGGGAAGCCTGTAGTTTGTGTGGATGAAAACATTGGGGAACAAGAAGAAACAAAAACAGAGAAGAAGCAGGAGAGAAACAAGGTAAACTTGAGAAAGAATAAGCAGGTTAAGCAACTCTGGTTTGTATGACACAAACATCTGACTGTCAGCTCATGTGATGTCCCTGTTAGACTCACCATGCAGGCATTTGATCCTCTGAAAGTAATTTCTGTCCTCCTCGCTCTGTAGCTCATCCTGGAAGAAGTCTGACAACTCTAGTGTACGTCTAAAATGTGATGGTGTCAGTTCACTGACCTTTCTCTGCACCACAATCTCAGATTGAGATCTAACCTGTACTAGAGATCTAACCTGTACTAGAGATCTAACCTGTACTAGAGATCTAACCTGTACTAGAGATCTAACCTGTAGTAGAGATCTAACCTGTACTAGAGATCTAACCTGTACTAGAGATCTAACCTGTACTAGAGATCTAACCTTTACTAGAAATCTAACCTGTAGTAGAGATCTAACCTGTACTAGAGATCTAACCTGTAGTAGAGATCTAACCTGTACTACAGATCTAACCCGTACTAGAGATCTAACATGTACTAGAGATATAACCTGTACTAGAAATCTAACCTGTACTAGAGATCTAACCTGTACTAGAGATCTAACCTTTACTAGAAATCTAACCTGTAGTAGAGATCTAACCTGTACTAGAGATCTAACCTGTAGTAGAGATCTAACCTGTACTACAGATCTAACCTGTACTAGAGATCTAACCTGTAGTAGAGATCTAACCTGTACTACAGATCTAACCCGTACTAGAGATCTAACCTTTACTAGAAATCTAACCTGTAGTAGAGATCTAACCTGTACTAGAGATCTAACCTGTAGTAGAGATCTAACCTGTACTAGAGATCTAACCTGTACTAGAGATATAACCTGTACTAGAGATCTAACCTGTACTAAAGATCTAACCTGTACTAGAGATCTAACCTGTACTAGAGATGTAACCTGTAGTAGAGATCTAATCTGTACTAGAGATCTAACCTGTACTAGAGATCTAACCTGTACTAGAGATCTAACCTGTACTAGAGATCTAATCTGTACTAGAGATCTAACCTGTACTAGAGATCTAACCTGTACTAGAGATCTAACCTGTACTAGAGATCTAACCTGTAGTAGAGATCTAACCTGTACTAGAGATGTAACTTGTAGTAGAGATCTAACATGTACTAGAGATGTAACCTGTACTAGAGATCTAACCTGTACTAGAGATCTAACCTGTACTAGAGATCTAACATGTACTAGAGATCTAACCTGTAGTAGAGATCTAACATGTACTAGAGATGTAACCTGTAGTAGAGATCTAACCTGTAGTAGAGATCTAACCTGTACTAGAGATCTAACCTGTGCTAGAGATCTAACCTTTACTAGAGATCTAACCTGTAGTAGAGATCTAACCTGTACTAGAGATCTAACCTGTAGTAGAGATCTAAACTTTACTAGAGATCTAACCTGAAATAGAGATCTAACCTGTAGTAGAGATCTAACCTGTAGTAGAGATCTAACATGTAGTAGAGATCTAACATGTACTAGAGATCTAACATGTAGTAGAGATCTAATCTGTACTAGAGATGTAACCTGTAGTAGAGATCTAACCTGTACTAGAGATCTAACCTGTACTAGAGATCTAACCTGTACTAGAGATCTAACCTGTACAAGAGATCTAACCTGTACTAGAGATGTAACTTGTAGTAGAGATCTAACATGTACTAGAGATGTAACCTGTACTAGAGATCTAACCTGTACTAGAGATCTAACCTGTACTAGAGATCTAACATGTACTAGAGATCTAACCTGTAGTAGAGATCTAACATGTACTAGAGATGTAACCTGTTGTAGAGATCTAACCTGTAGTAGAGATCTAACCTGTACTAGAGATCTAACCTGTACTAGAGATCTAACCTGTACTAGAGATGTAACCTGTACTAAAGATCTAACATGTACTAGAGATGTAACCTGTAGTAGAGATCTAACCTGTAGTAGAGATCTAACCTGTAGTAGAGATCTAACCTGTACTAGAGATGTAACCTGTACTAGAGATCTAACATGTACTAGAGATCTAACATGTACTAGAGATCTAACCTGTAGTAGAGATCTAACATGTACTAGAGATGTAACCTGTAGTAGAGATCTAACCTGTAGTAGAGATCTAACCTGTACTAGAGATCTAACCTGTGCTAGAGATCTAACCTTTACTAGAGATCTAACCTGTAGTAGAGATCTAACCTGTACTAGAGATCTAACCTGTAGTAGAGATCTAAACTTTACTAGAGATCTAACCTGAAATAGAGATCTAACCTGTAGTAGAGATCTAACCTGTAGTAGAGATCTAACATGTAGTAGAGATCTAACATGTACTAGAGATCTAACATGTAGTAGAGATGTAACCTGTAGTAGAGATCTAACCTGTGGTAGAGATCTAACCTGTACTAGAGATCTAACCTTTACTAGAGATCTAACCTGTAGTAGAGATCTAACCTGTACTAGAGATCTAACCTGTAGTAGAGATCTAAACTTTACTAGAGATCTAACCTGAAATAGAGATCTAACCTGTAGTAGAGATCTAACCTGTAGTAGAGATCTAACATGTAGTAGAGATCTAACATGTACTAGAGATCTAACATGTAGTAGAGATCTAATCTGTACTAGAGATCTAACCTGTACTAGAGATCTAACCTGTACTAGAGATCTAACCTGTACTAGAGATGTAACCTGTACTAGAGATCTAATCTGTACTAGAGATCTAACCTGTACTAGAGATCTAACCTGTACTAGAGATCTAACCTGTACTAGAGATCTAACCTGTAGTAGAGATCTAACCTGTACCAGAGATGTAACTTGTAGTAGAGATCTAACATGTACTAGAGATGTAACCTGTACTAGAGATCTAACCTGTACTAGAGATCTAACCTGTACTAGAGATCTAACATGTACTAGAGATCTAACCTGTAGTAGAGATCTAACATGTACTAGAGATGTAACCTGTAGTAGAGATCTAACCTGTAGTAGATATCTAACCTGTACTAGAGATCTAACCTGTGCTAGAGATCTAACCTTTACTAGAGATCTAACCTGTAGTAGAGATCTAACCTGTACTAGAGATCTAACCTGTAGTAGAGATCTAAACTTTACTAGAGATCTAACCTGAAATAGAGATCTAACCTGTAGTAGAGATCTAACCTGTAGTAGAGATCTAACATGTAGTAGAGATCTAACATGTACTAGAGATCTAACATGTAGTAGAGATCTAATCTGTACTAGAGATCTAACCTGTACTAGAGATCTAACCTGTACTAGAGATCTAACCTGTACTAGAGATCTAACCTGTACTAGAGATCTAACCTGTACTAGAGATCTAACCTGTAGTAGAGATCTAACCTGTACTAGAGATGTAACTTGTAGTAGAGATCTAACATGTACTAGAGATGTAACCTGTACTAGAGATGTAACCTGTACTAGAGATCTAACCTGTACTAGAGATCTAACATGTACTAGAGATCTAACCTGTAGTAGAGATCTAACATGTACTAGAGATCTAACCTGTACTAGAGATCTAACATGTACTAGAGATCTAACCTGTAGTAGAGATCTAACATGTACTAGAGATGTAACCTGTAGTAGAGATCTAACCTGTAGTAGAGATCTAACCTGTACTAGAGATCTAACCTGTGCTAGAGATCTAACCTTTACTAGAGATCTAACCTGTACTAGAGATCTAACCTGTACTAGAGATCTAACCTGTAGTAGAGATCTAACCTGTACTAGAGATGTAACTTGTAGTAGATATCTAACATGTACTAGAGATGTAACCTGTACTAGAGATGTAACCTGTACTAGAGATCTAACCTGTACTAGAGATCTAACATGTACTAGAGATCTAACCTGTAGTAGAGATCTAACATGTACTAGAGATCTAACCTGTACTAGAGATCTAACTTGTACTAGAGATCTAACCTGTAGTAGAGATCTAACATGTACTAGAGATGTAACCTGTAGTAGAGATCTAACCTGTAGTAGAGATCTAACCTGTACTAGAGATCTAACCTGTGCTAGAGATCTAACCTTTACTAGAGATCTAACCTGTAGTAGAGATCTAACCTGTACTAGAGATCTAACCTGTAGTAGAGATCTAAACTTTACTAGAGATCTAACCTGAAATAGAGATCTAACCTGTAGTAGAGATCTAACCTGTAGTAGAGATCTAACATGTAGTAGAGATCTAACATGTACTAGAGATCTAACATGTAGTAGAGATCTAATCTGTACTAGAGATCTAACCTGTACTAGAGATCTAACCTGTACTAGAGATCTAACCTGTACTAGAGATCTAACCTGTACTAGAGATCTAATCTGTACTAGAGATCTAACCTGTACTAGAGATCTAACCTGTACTAGAGATCTAACCTGTACTAGAGATCTAACCTGTACTAGAGATGTAACTTGTAGTAGAGATCTAACATGTACTAGAGATGTAAACTGTACTAGAGATGTAACCTGTAGTAGAGATCTAACCTGTACTAGAGATATAACCTGTAGTACAGATCTAACCTGTACTAGAGATATAACCTGTAGTAGAGATCTAACCTGTACTAGAGATGTAACCTGTAGTAGAGATCTAACCTGTACTAGAGATCTAACCTGTACTAGAGATCTAACATGTACTAGACATGTAACCTGTAGTAGAGATCTAACCTGTACTAGAGATATAACCTGTAGTAGAGATCTAACCTGTACTAGAGATGTAACCTGTAGTAGAGATCTAACCTGTACTAGAGATATAACCTGTAGTAGAGATCTAACCTGTACTAGAGATGTAACCTGTAGTAGAGATCTAACCTGTACTAGAGATATAACCTGTAATAGAGATCTAACATGTACTAGAGATGTAACCTGTAGTAGAGATCTAACATGTACAGCTGCTGGGAGATGAGCAGATATTTTCCTTGAATATGTGCTTATGCCTCCTCTGGGATTGTCTGGTGGCTGCCTGAGTTAATTCCATTTTAACCGATGTAAATGTGTGAATGAAGTCCATAAACTGCCAACAGTAAGGTTGAGCTCCAACCTCACTTTACAAAACAGTCATCTGTTGCTGATTTGGTTTGGATGGACTGCAGTTCAGAAGCCCGTGTTCTGCTGCTCTCATGAGCATGTTAGGAGTCAGGAAGCCAAAGCTGCAGAGGAGCTTTTCCTGCCTTTAGGATTCCTGTCACACAAAGCTGCATCTACTGGCCACATGATCACACAGGCTGGAGAAAGGGGGCTGTGAGAGGAAGAGCTTGAGTGAATGCTGACCTACCAGAGAGGAGGTGGATTATATCTTTAACCACTCCTCTTCTCATCTCTCCTCTTTCTCGCTGTGTTATGTACTTTTCTCTTCCTCTTTTCTCCCTTCTCTCTGGTTTTCCTCCACAGTTCTTTTCTTCATCCTCCACTTCTTCTGTGGGTTTTCTTCTCTTGTCTGCTGTTAGAGATTCTTATACTTCCCTCCGTCTGCCATGTTATCCTTAGTCAGCATTTTTGTCTTTTACGAAGCTCCTCATAAAAGTGTGTCGGCGGTGACTAAAATACAATCAGGCAGCTAAAAGCAGGTTGTTAAAAAAATAGACCAAAAAATGAAGAAGTTTTCTTTTCTCTTACTGTGTTTCCCTGTAAAATGATCACTTTTGCCAATGATTGAATTCTTTTGAAGATAATTACAAAAAAAATCTTAATATTTTGGGGTGTCATTAAAAGTGAGCAAAAACATGAGTTACTATTTTCTGTTTCCCACTTGTATTCCTGGGTTGGTAGGGGCTGGTGCTTAGAGAGCAGAGCTGAGGAGGAATGCTCAGAAATGTGTGAATGGGGATGTTTTTCATAAGGAATTAACATTAAAATACACTTAAAAGTTCCAAAAAGTTGATTTAGCATGATCTAGGTCCAATAAGACGTTGTGTTTCTGAAAATGTAAATAAAGGTTTGTTCTGAGGTGTTCCATGCAGTATGGCTGTGAGTTACTGACACTCTCTTATTGTGTCTTCCAGGTGAGCGCTGCAGAGGGAACAGATGCAGAGCGACACAAAGAAGAGCTCCAGTTCTTTCTTTATTACTTTCACAGTGAACGAGTGTGGTGTGTGCATGAGGACTGAGTGAGCATTGAGCATGCGTGCACTCTTGGTGCCACCTAAGAATTCATGCTATCCTTTGCAAATGTTGTTTACTTTTTATAAAGTTCCAATAAGTCATATATCATTGTCACCATGGAAACAAAAGGACTTTTGTAATCGGTACATATGGTGTTCTGTGTTTGTAACTAGCCTCCTATTTAAGAATGTATATTTGTATGTATGATGTACGCATTTAGAAACTATATAATGGACGTTTTTATTACTGCTTCTCACTACTGCACTGCTTTTGCCAAGACACATACAAACAAAAACACACAAACTAACACAACCTTACAAACATACACGGGTGTAAAACACAGCACTATTGCTGTGATTGTTTCTTAATAACTTCAGTTCTGGTTGTAGGACTGTAAAAACAATAATAATGATGAGGATTATGATGAAGATAATGATGAAGGGCTCCCTGGTGATGCTATAGTTCCTGGCTGCCATACTGGAGGTCCTGTGGTGTTTGCAAACAGCTGCTGCACTAGACTCACATCCTGGCAAAAGAAAAACATTCCTGTCAGAAATGTGGACCTGATTGAGTTTTCTGATCCACATTTAGTTTGTTCCTGTGGATTTTCTGGAACAGATTTCATGAACCTTTCTGTGGCACGCCTGCACTGTGAAGCGGCTTCAGTTGAATGAAATGAGATTCTTTCTCATTTGAAATGATTCCTGTTTAATTCCAAACTTGTATGACATCCTAGTTCTTGGGAATTCTCCCTCTGATTGTGGAGCATGCGATGGAGGAGATTATGGGATGTTGATTTTGTAAAGCAGTGCAGTATTAACTGCATTATGCTTTTTAGAGATCACCCACTCAGCAGAATGCATCCAGATGTGGTTTGATTCTCTCCAGCTTCACATCCTAATGTTGTTGGGGGCCGTTTGCTGTCAGCAGCTTCAGGGAAAGACAATCATATTCTTGAATTTCAAATGTCAGGAACAGAGCATTATATAATGGCTGCTGAAAATGGGGAGGCTGGTCAAACTGAGCGCCATGTTGTGGGAAATGCTCTGCTCGGGGGACCTCCATGATGGAGCCAGAGCACTTAACACCAGTTTTCATTTGAAAAGCCACACTAACAGATCTCTGCTGGTAGTTCTCTGCTCACAAGCGCAATAATACAAAGTGACCCCCCAGCTGTGTGTTTGTGGAAACACACGCATCTGACAGAGGGTTAAACAGGGCAATAGTTTAGCATCCGTGCTTCCATCCAGAAAACATGAGCTAACGTCCAGAGTGGAGAAAAGGCAATAGGCTCTGCAGCTGATGTCTAGATCCAGCTCTCCATTTCCACCGTCTTCAACTGGAACATGGAGCGGCAGATCCCATAGCGGTCGCTCCAAATCCACAACCTGAGGGGGTCTACGTGCTCCATCTGAAGGAAGATTTTGATAAGTCCCAGCTGATGCTCCGCCCTCACCTCTCCATGTGTTTTAGCGATCTGTGTCACCTCCAGAGAAAGGAAGCCCTGCTGTGGCTTTTTCCTTTGTGTGAATCTTGTTTTAAATCAACTGAACCAAACTTTGTTCTGAACTGTTATTGTGACAGGATGAACTCACACACATCATCATCACGCTTCTTGGTCATTGCTTGTCTGAATGCAGTCAAAAACAGCTCATTTTTGTAGAAATAATCATGTTAAAAATGATAGCATTCCAAAACGTCGCACCAGCTAGCATGAAGTGTTTCTGCAGAGAAATCGGTCTCCTTTTTAAGCAATCAGGTGTTTTTCACATGAACAGAGATGTTCAGGTTCTGATTTTTTGAGATTCTTCTGATACAGTGTTCATGTTCAGGTGAGTCCGGACCCTCTGATGCAGGGGATGTTCCCTTTCTGTGAAGGATTTTTACCTCACCGCTTCTGATTGTCCCCACTAACTGAAATTCAGTGCAAAACTACTTGATTTCTCCTGAACCAGAGACAAGTGTTGCTGTGTGGTTGTGACCCAGGCCACGTTCTTCCTGCAGAATCCATGCGGCAGCTGAAAGTACGGTGAACCAGATCCTGATTCACCTCTGGGGTCTGTTATAGTTAAGTCAGAGGTTGTGTTGGGAACATTGAAATGCAATGTTCTGCACTTGCTGCTACATGTCCTTATGATTGAATCTTTGCTTTTGGATTGATTTGAATGATTCAAGCAGCATTAAAAAAAGAAACTTTGCAAACTCCTCGTTAACCTTTCTTTAGACTAAATCTGGTTTGTTCAGTATCCCAGCCTGCATGGTCACATATATGGCTTTTCCTGAGACTATATGCATAAATATTCTTATCTGTCTGCTTTGCTCGTTGCTGTGCAAGCGGCTTCTTCTCAAATGTAAATGTTATTCCCAGATTTGAACCTTTACCACAGATTGGGGGGAGGCTTGAATAAAGGCTGTACTTGAAGTTATCTTGTGGCTTTGCAGTGTCACCCCCAGGCTGTGATTGTGCGGCAAAGAAAGGGGAGGAGAGGTGCTGGGTAATGCCAGTAAAGCGGCGTGACAGAAGAGGGTTAATGTCACGGAGCAGTGCTGCGATTGCCTAGCCCAGAGTGGCTTTAGGGGAATGCAGGCAGCATTAGCAGCAGAATAATTCTTTTTGGTTTGTTGCTCCCGGTGTGTGCACATGTTTAGTGTGACACACATTCAGCCTACCACTCACCGCCTCCTCTGCTGCTCCTCTGTGCACTCTTGTATTAAATGTAAATGTCGGGAGGGCTGATTGCAAACTGTTCAAACTTGAACATTTTCCTGTCAATCCTAGAAAAAGGTGCAAAGGTCCAGTTTGTGACAGAAAAAAAACAAGAAATGAAGAGTGATGATGACTGCGGCCATACAGGGTTTAAGTGTTCTCGTACTGCATTCAAAAGAAGCCATGTATGAATATACATATATGATGAATACTGTGGGGATTGAATGTTTGGGCACCCCAGGTAAAATGTTCTATTATTGAGCATAAAGAACCCAAGGAAAGATTATAAAAATCTCCTAAAGGCATCAGTTTACAGATGAGACATCCTTTTAATATGACAAAAATGAAGCTTTATTTCCATCATTTACCTTTTCAGAATAATGAAAACAAAATAATGGTGAGGGCAAAAGTTTGGATTTGCTTTCCTCACAATCCTGAGAGCTGCTCTGTCGGAGATTTTTCTTGCTCTTCCAGACTTTGCTTTAACTTCCACTGTTCCTGTTGACGGCCATTTCTTAATGACATTCTGAACAAATAATAGTTTCATCTGAAAATGCTTTGCTATCTTCTTATAGCTTCTCCTGCTTTGTGATCATCAACTATTTTCAGTTTCATTGTTCTGAACAACTGCTGGAAGAACCCACGATGCTGATTGTTGGGGAAAGGTCAGATTATTTACAATCTTTCAGATTAAAATCACCTGGTCAAAAACCATGATTGTGAACAATCCATGACACTATCAGGTCTCAGCTTTTCCAAAGTGGGCGAAGCATATTATGTGCAGGGTGCCCAAACTTTTTCACATACCATTCTTTTGTTTTCTGTTATTTTGAAAGGGTAAATGGTGGAAATAAAGCCTGTTAAAAGAATATAATGTCTGTAAACTGATGCCTTTAGGAGATTTTTCAATCTTTCCTTGGGTTCTTTATGCACAATAATAGAACACTTTACTTGGGGGTGCCCAAACTTTCCATCCTCACTTTATACATAAATGTATATAAAATAAATAAACATATTTATTTTTGCCATTTCTGGTGTGGTTTAAGAAGGATCTGTGTTGGATCAGAGATGCATTCTTACTGAGTCTGTGTTTGCAGCTTTTAAAGTGCAGCTTCTCACAGTTTTCTGTCTTTTTAAGCTGCACTAAAAAGAAAAAACAGCCCTCTCTCAGAGATGTTGCTTTCCACTTCATCAACTTTAATAACACAGTATAATGTAGTGTAGCTGTTGCATTATGTGTGTAATGTTATAATAAAAAGTGTAAAGTCCCACTGTAAATGTTGTTTAATGTTGTTTTACCTGAAATAAACTTTATTAATGCCTCAGACCTGCGTTCTGAAGATGAATATGACCGTCTTTCAGACCATACGTTTAGAAAATGCTGTGGGATTATCAGGACATACTTAGATTAGGAAAATATTGTTTTTATATATTTCTGTATTTGGATTAATTTGCTGTTTTCTTTTTTGTCTTTCTTTGGCACCGTAGAAATAAATGTAACTATAGTGGAATGTCCCCTTTTTCCCTCCTGATTACATGCAGACCTTCAAACAGGGACTGAGACTTTAAACAGAGTGCGACTCATCAGAAGCTCTACTTTACTGTTTTCTGACTTTTGTTTTCTGAGAAAAAAAGGGTTTTGGATTCACTTTTACGATTGGTCTATAACAGGGCTGGCCAACGCTGACCCTCATGAGCCTCAACCCTGCCTGTTTTCCAGCTCTCAGAGGAATGCTTGATGCTGACTACCTAAATCAGGAATGTTCGGTCAATCAAGATGTGGAATCACTTGAATCAGCAAATCAACAGAAAGGTGGTCAGGCAGAACTGGAAAACAGGCAAGGTTTTGGCTCTTGAGGACCAATGTTGGCCAGCCCTGGTCTATAAGTAGAACAAGAAAACATGAGTGATTACTCTTATCTAACAGAAGATAATGAACTTTAAAATGTGGCTGTGCAGTGGACTATCCAGGAGCCCCGCCTTCGCTCAGCAGTAGCTCTGAAAGCAGCAGCCCTGTGACTGAACAGAAACTGAAGATGGGTGGAGGATTTTCTAGTTTTTGAAGCATTCCTCCCCCTTATTACACTAAACTCTCAAGATCAGCACTGCTGCAGGTTCCAATCCAGAGGAGAGCCTTCAGAAGGACTAAGAGGTGATGCAGGTCACAGATATGTCCACAGATCTTTGGAGTTAAAACAGACCTGAATGACTGAGTGTGACGTCACCCATAGAAAATAGTTTACTTTTGGCTCCAACCAAATTAAATCAATTCAGTCACCATTTTCTCCCGATACACAAGCCACCATGTTGGAGACCGATGACGTCAGTAAGTACTGACTGACCCAGATCAGTCTGAGTTGAAGTTTCTATGGCAACCAATCTCTCTAATTAGAGAGACAGGTGCCACCTACCTTTTTTGATGCATCTTACTGGTCAGTTTATAACTTTAACAGCTTACTGAAAAATATGAATAAATGAGAATGAGCATGTTAAAAATGTTTCAGAGCAAAAACGATGATTCTGATAAATAGAATGACAGAGTTGTTGCTCACCGTTCGGCGCATCCCCTCAGGGGTCGCCACAGCAAAGCAGCTTTACATTACATTGTTATTAGAACCACTGGTAGAATTTCCTTTTTTAGTTTCCCTTGCAATGTGATTTTTTGTAAATGTGTGACTTTTTTTTTTTTTGACCTGTACATACTATCCTGCTCTATTTCCATTATAATGCTGAATAAAGGATTACCTTATCCTATCTTATCTTTTACTGATCCACATGTTTTTGATTTGGCAGAGATTTTTTTAGCCAGATCCCCTTCCTAACACAACTCTGTAATTTGATCCAGGCTGGGGACCGGCACAAGGAGACCCAGGTCCCCTTGTGGCTACATCAGTAGGCAGAAGCAAGAAGGGTTTTGCCGAAGGATCCACAATGGATTCATCTCATTGTGCCCCATGGGAAACAAACCCTGGTTTCCCACGCACCAGTCCTGCTGAGCCATGCAGCCAACAAATAAAATGACTGAGTAATAGCATAGACTGTAAATAAGGATAGATGAAGCAAGTGTGGCGTCACCCATACAAAATGCCTCGCCTCCGGCAAAATAAACCCATTCCATTTTGGAATGGAATGGGTGTGGCATTTGGAGCCAGTTGACAGTGACTGGTCTAAGTAGGTCTGAGTGATGTTTTTAGGACAACTACGGTCACCTGTCATGAGTAAGCTTGTTGGAAGTCCACACCCCTTCTGCTGAAAATGGGCTTGGAAAAATCTGTCAATCCTATGTTGGAGGTGTGGGGCAGCGGGCACCACATGCTTTTCCTGAGGCATCTGATTGGTCTGTTTTTTAATAACTTGCAATAAAGGGAAAAAAAGAAAAAAAATGGAATTAGCAAGATAATGTTAGGAAAAATCATAGCAAGAAATATCAGAGCAAGAATGGTTATTCTGACAATTAGAATGACTGAGTAATACTGTTTATTTCTCAGTAGAAGTTTATGGGATTTTGGCTTCTTGGGGCCAGCAGGTACTTCCTGTTTGGCATGTGAGGGGCTGAGGTCAATCAGTCCAGTTCTCTTATACAGTCAAAACATCAGACCCTTCCTGTCTTTCTTTGAAATGCCGAAGTCTTTTTATAATATGAGAAACTGATTGGATCCACAGGAAAGAGCAGAATGTGGAAAACCACGGCGGGCAGAGGTGTAAAGTCGGACAAAAGGTGAGGAATGTAAGCAGGAAGCTTAATGTCTGCTCTGGAGATGTGTCCATGACCTCATGGAACAAAGGCTGAACAACGACATTCAGACCAGTCTTTGTCTGCAGACGTCAGCCATGCTGGAACAAATCAACCAGCCGGGTTTCCTTAATGGTGACTGAATCTGAACAGCTTTTGTTTTCTCTAGATGAGGCTAACATAGAGAAAGAAAAGTTATTATCATCATTATTCCTGTTGATATCTCTGTGTACGACACGGTCCTTTGTTAGGTTTATGGCTTAGCAATTGTGTAAAATCCAACAAGAACCGTCTTTCTAATCCTGTACTGAGTCAAAGCGCTTTATTGCGAAAATCCTGAGCGGAAGCTGCGTCCACGTCCTCTCTGGAGCGCGTGGGCGGGGCGGGGCCAGCGGGGCGGGGCCAGTGGGGCGGGGCCAGCGGGCGCCGCAGCCTGACTCCGAGCCGAGCGGACAGACACAGAGCTGCCCTCGTCCTGGAGGACGGCACGTATGCGCCCCGTGGATTTCCCAGAGGACCTCGCGGTCTCGAGCTGTGGATTCCCGGCGTGTGTCGCGCGCTGACGCACGTGCGCATCCAGTCGAAGGATTAACCGGAGCGCAGAGGAACAAAGGCGGCCGGAGAGCCGCTCGCTGAGGCATCTGGAACTCCTGCGATCGGCGCCTCCCCCTCGGCATGGGGAAGGACGGACTCGCCCGCGCGGCCTGGACCCTCCGGTCTGTTCTTCTGGTCCTGAACGCGGGACTGGGCGCCGTAAGCGGACAGTTCGGCGGTGGGGAGCGGGGCATGTCGGTGCCGGAGCACGGCTTCTGTCAGCCCATCTCCATCCCGCTGTGCACGGACATCGCCTACAACGAGACCATCATGCCGAACCTGCTGGGCCACACCAACCAGGAGGACGCGGGGCTGGAGGTCCACCAGTTCTACCCGCTGGTGAAGGTGCAGTGCTCCCCGGACCTGAAGTTTTTCCTGTGCTCCATGTACGCGCCCGTGTGCACGGTGCTGGAGCAGGCGCTGCCCCCGTGCCGTTCTCTGTGTGAGCGCGCGCGGCAGGGCTGCGAGGCGCTCATGAACAAGTTCGGCTTCCAGTGGCCCGACAGCCTCGCGTGCGAGACCTTCCCCGTGCACGGTGCGGGGGAGCTGTGCGTGGGCCAGAACATGTCTGACCGCGCGGAGCCGGACGGCCCCGGGGCCTACCCCACGGAGCGCGTGCCGCCCGGGCCCCCCAGCGGCCACTTCCGCTGCCCGGCGGCGCTCAGGATGCCGCCCTACCTGAACTACCACTTCCTGGGGCAGGAGAACTGCGGCGCGCCCTGCGAGCCCAGGAGGGCGCACGGGATGATGTACTTCAGCCAGGAGGAGCTGAAGTTCTCCAGGATTTGGATCGGAATCTGGTCCGTGCTGTGCTGTGCTTCCACTCTCTTCACCGTCCTCACCTACCTGGTGGACATGAAGCGCTTCAGCTACCCGGAACGGCCCATCGTCTTCCTGTCCGGCTGCTACACCATGGTCTCCACCGCCTACATCGCCGGCTTCCTGCTGGAGGAGCGGGTGGTGTGCAACGACAGGTTTGACAACGACATGAAAACGGTGGTGCAGGGAACCAAGAAGGAGGGCTGCACCATCCTCTTCATGATGCTGTACTTCTTTAGCATGGCCAGCTCCATCTGGTGGGTCATCCTGGCTCTCACCTGGTTCCTGGCGGCGGGGATGAAGTGGGGTCACGAAGCCATCGAGGCCAACTCTCAGTACTTCCATTTGGCCGCTTGGGCCGTCCCCGCCATCAAGACCATCACCATCCTGGCAGTAGGGCAAGTGGATGGAGATGTGCTGAGTGGCGTTTGCTTTGTGGGCATCAACAGCGTGGACGCCCTGCGTGGCTTTGTCTTGGCGCCGCTCTTTGTCTACCTGTTCATTGGCACTTCCTTCCTCTTGGCAGGATTTGTGTCCCTGTTCCGGATCCGAACCATCATGAAGCACGACGGCACCAAAACAGAGAAACTTGAAAAGTTGATGGTGCGCATCGGGATCTTCAGCGTGCTCTACACAGTGCCCGCCACCATTGTCATCGCCTGCTACTTTTATGAGCAGGCCTTCAGGGAGCAGTGGGAGAGGACGTGGATCGGCCAGACGTGCAAAACCTACGCTGTGCCATGTCCGGTCCAACACCATCCCAACATGAGCCCAGACTTTACCGTCTTCATGATCAAGTACCTCATGACGCTCATTGTGGGCATCACGTCTGGATTCTGGATCTGGTCAGGGAAGACTCTGAACTCCTGGAGGAGGTTTTACTCACGAATGGCCAGCAGTAAACAGGGCGAGACCACGGTGTGATGCCGCCGGGGTGCTGGACTGTACATACTCGTCTGTGAGATTTTGTACCAATAGTTCTGTATTTAAAGGTGAAAGTGATCTTTTGCAGACACGCTGGAATTAACTGAACATGGAGCTGCTGAGCGCGGCCACTTCCTGATCCATGTTCTGATGTGACTTCCTAGAGGAGTCCCCGATGAGGAGTCCTTGATACCCAAGTGCTTCCTTGTAGATCTGGTTCCTTTGGACTCCTTGATGAGCATGGCTCCTGAATGTGGGTTACAAGTATTTCCAGAGCAGCCGCAGAGGAGGAGGAGGTCTGCAGCAGCAGAGGAGGAGGAGGAGGTCTGCAGCAGCAGAGGAGGAGGAGGAGGTCTGCAGCAGCAGAGGAGGAGGAGGAGGTCTGCAGCAGCAGAGGATGAGGAGGAGGTCTGCAGCAGCAGAGGAGGATGAGGAGGTCTGCAGCAGCAGAGGAGGAGGAGGAGGTCTGCAGCAGCAGAGGAGGAGGAGGAGGTCTGCAGCAGCAGAGGAGGAGGAGGAGGTCTGCAGCAGCAGAGGAGGATGAGGAGGTCTGCAGCAGCAGAGGAGGAGGTCTGCAGCAGCAGAGGAGGAGGTCTTCAATTCAGCAGCAGAGGAGGAGGTCTGCAGCAGCAGAGGATGAGGAGGTCTGCAGCAGCAGAGGATGAGGAGGTCTGCAGCAGCAGAGGATGAGGAGGTCTGCAGCAGCAGAGGAGGAGGAGGAGGTCTGCAGCAGCAGAGGAGGAGGAGGAGGTCTGCAGCAGCAGAGGAGGAGGAGGAGGTCTGCAGCAGCAGAGGAGGAGGAGGAGGTCTGCAGCAGCAGAGGAGGAGGTCTGCAGCAGCAGAGGAGGAGGTCTGCAGCAGCAGAGGATGAGGAGGTCTGCAGCAGCAGAGGATGAGGAGGTCTGCAGCAGCAGAGGAGGAGGTCTGCAGCAGCAGAGGAGGAGGTCTTCAATTCAGCAGCAGAGGAGGAGGTCTGCAGCAGCAGAGGATGAGGAGGTCTGCAGCAGCAGAGGATGAGGAGGTCTGCAGCAGCAGAGGATGAGGAGGTCTGCAGCAGCAGAGGATGAGGAGGTCTGCAGCAGCAGAGGATGAGGAGGTCTGCAGCTGGATCAGAAACTGGGATGGGGTGCAGTCTCCGTCAGGAACATGCAGGATGCCGGCGTGAATTGTGCTGCTTGAAAGCAGCATTGATGTATTTTTGAAGACGTTCTGTTCTGTAGGACAGCAGACGCTCACAGACACTTGAACTGGAACACGTTTGGCGCTGCAGCAGAGCTGACAGTATCTCTGTTTATGTCTTTTAACACTAATGTGAGACGTTTAAAAGATGAATCTGCGTCAGCTACGGTGGAACGGACATTCTGATGTTTGTGGTCTTCTGGAGGACTTCCAGCTGTTGGAGGGTTGTCTTGGTTCACACAGGACGATGGAAGTTTCGTTAAGCTGTTTGGTCAGAACGGTTTTGGAAGCTGCGGTCCGTTTGGAGGTGCTGAACTGAAGATGTTTGGGTGCTGGTAAACTCTCCCGGTTTGGTTGGGTTCTCCCACTTGGTGCTTCCTCTCCACAGTTCTGTCGGCTCTAATGGCTTCAGCCGCCACACATTTTTTTAATGAAAACATTTATATTTATAGAAAAATCCTATATACATTTTTATAGAGCTACACAACATGGACTGCTTTATGAGAATAAAACAAACCCATCAGTGCAACTTTCTGATCTTTGTAGATTGTCTTTTTTCTTCTAAGCACACTGCGTTCAGAAGATTCCAGAGTTGGTTTTTAAAGGTTAAAACTTTTCTGCTTGATGTGAAGCTAAACAAAAACGAGAGAAGTTTCTGGAAGGAGGATCAGGTGATCTGACCGTCTGACGCTGGATCTGCTTCCAAACATCCAGCGTGGTTCATCGGGTGAATCAAAGTAGCATTTAAACAACCACTCCAAAGAGAATCAGGCTTCTAGTGGTTCTAATATGGTCTTAAGGCTTTAGAAAGTCAGCTGTAAGTTGTGAGTGAAGACCCACATCCCAACAACACAGCTGACTTTATGCACAAGCTTGAGTTTTAGTTGATGTTTTTAGAGCTTCTATAAACTTCTGCTTTGTCCTAATTATTGGAATTATATTGGTCAGGTCTGGTGTTTGCACAATGGTAAGCACATTTAACTTTCACATACGGTCAGGAAACGCCTCCTGACATGTGGATGCACTCTGTCGGTCTGCAGTTTCATCATCATCTTTTGTGAAGCTGCTCATCCAACTGTAAGAATTTCAGGTAACAACTGAAATGTTTTAACTGCAGTCACACTAAAGTCTTGAATGTTGTTTTCTTTTCCAAACCTTGATTCCCCAGATGGGACAGGAATGCAGAGCAGAATCAGCTGCAGATGTCTGCATGTACACTCGCTGCAGCAAGCCTCAGGAAATGGGTGTGCAGTGGAACTTATAGACTCAGGTCAACCAGCAGACGTTTTCTGAGGCGTTTTCTTCAGTTTGTTGTTTCCTCTACAGTCTAGAGCACAGAACTAAGAAAAAAACCTCCCAAGCTTTCTACCCCAGAATGGGCCTGGAGGTTTGGACCCTGATGCTGCAGGTGTGTGAGGCAGAGGCTCTGATAAGTGTGGCTGTCCCGTGGCGCCTGACCCCGCCTCCACTGGAGTCTGCTGCTCTCATGTTTGCTTTTACCATTTGATCAGATTTTTAGACTTCAGCTCCATCCCTTTTGGAGAATCTTAAAATTACTTAATCTTATTTATAAAGCTACAAGGTTTTTTCTAAACAACAAGAAGAACATAAAACCTCATTTCAGTCATTACAGTTGTTTCAATCCGGTTCAGTCCAGACTGTTCCAATACGGTCAGATTGTCCTGATTGTATAACAGCGGCGGCCTGGGTAAATACCAAATTCTGATTAGGTAAAGATCTCTGTCATTGAAATGTCTCCATGACGGGATCTCTGTCACATCCTACAATAACACTGATGTTGACTTTTAAAGTGTCCATTCAAAGAGGCGTGACCCATCAGGCGTCATCTTTTACATACAACAAACCAACCGAAAACCTCCAGAAGAACCAGACTCAGTAAGAACAAACATCTGTGACAGTTTTTGTTGAACTCTTTTCTTTAAAAAAAGACACTATAAAATGTTCTGGTCTCCTATTTTGCCCAGTATAGTCATTCTGCAAGATCGACAAAGAGAAAACAAAAGAGTGGACAGAACATAATGTAATATGAGCATCTACTAAAAACAAACTTCCTATAATTTCTTGGTTTACTTCATTTTTCTGTCAGATTAGTGACAGCTTTGCAGCTCTGACAGGAAGTGCTGCTTTGACCAGAGGATTTCTATCATTCAGCTGTAATAAAAGCATCATAGCAGCAGTGATCACACTGACAGAATGCAGACTTCCGTGGCTGCGCAGCTGCAGACGAGCAGCAGCATGAAGTGGAAATTCTTCTGAAAGAATGCAGCTTTAGAAGTTGATGTGATGCTGAAGTGGTCACGTGAACTCTGCAGAGGAGAGCGTCTCTTCCCACTTCAGTCTGTTAGGAGGGAATTTAAGGGCGTTTTCAGACCGGACACTTAAAGGGAACCCAGATAGTCCAGAACAAATGATCAGTCGGAATACGCGCAAGTAAACCCTGGTCCAAGAACCGCTTTCAGACCAATCTTTCGTGGTGGTCTCGGTTCTTTTCCAATCAGACTGAGCTTCGGTTCACTCTGAATACAAAACACTGGGACCAGAATAACTGGACCAAAACGGCCACTGTAGCCGAAAGTCAAATGATGTAAACATGACAGGAATGAAGCCAACAGTGAGCCGTGAACAAGTGTAAAGCATTGATTGTCGTGTTATCAAAGAGGAACTAACTCCTCTGATTGTTTACTTGTTAGAAGGTTTATTTTAACACAACTGAGAATGCTTCTTACATGTTTTTCTGTGTCTCGTTACACGGCATGTGCTGCTGTGACGTCATGCTAAAAGCTAGCTTGTAGCTCAACGATGAGACACAGAAACTCATTGAAATGTGATCGGGTGAATGCAGGCTGATTGACAGCCTGATGCGGATTGTTTCTCACTGTTTTCCTGATAATCTATATGCCATCAGTGCTTATCCTCCTTCCTTCAAACCTCCTCAGTACCACAGCTGTTAGCATCCTCTGAGTTAAAGCACACACAGCACGTCTTCTTGTCAGTAATCGTCTAGAAACATTCCTCTGCCGTGTCAAAGTAACCATTAAAAATTGTTGTTCCTGATGTTCAAAACTGATAATCAAAATTTAAAGTTTAGATAAGCTAACCATCTCAAAGAGGACTTTTAAGTGCGACATTCTCTTGGTGTTTTGTAATTCCTGGCTAATTTCTGAAGAGATCTTTAGTCACATGGTTTTGTTGACAAAATCTCCTCTAGACGGCGGTCTGAGTTCAGATCACAGGCAGTCTGGAACAAATGATTTTTCCAGTCTGAATACACCCTAAGTTTATACCATACAAAAGGGTATGTTTTTTTGTTACGGTGCATAAATATGTGTATGCCCAGAATGTATTCATCTACTTTAAATTCTGACAGAAAAACCTTCTATAGAGAGTTGAAGCATTTGTTTGTCCATGTGGATTGATGTGAACTCCAGCGGTGGATAAAGACAAATGGCTTTTATGAGCCTCAGAGGTAAAATCTAGAAAGAAAAACGTACAACTAGGCCAGGTCCTTGATTTCTGCTCTGAAACATTTTCACTGAACTCTGAAAGAGCCAGCATGGAGCCTAAACCTTTGCCACTTTTGACGGCCTTAGAGACAGCAGCTCAGAGCCAATGGACACACTGTAAAAACTGAAAAATATTCAAGTGAAACATTTTCATGTCATAATAAAGAGGTCTTCATTATTCTCTCAGAAGCACATGGAAAGGAGACAGAAAAGATCAGGACGGGAAATTCAAAACAGACTAAATGAATCAAATTGTCTTGTCAATCCAAGTTTGATTTCAAACAATTACTAATGAATCCTGCTCTATCCTACCTCTGTCAGCAGGTACCTCCAGGTGTTCTTCGGGTTGAGCCAAACCTGATCTGAAACTTTGAGGTAAAGCTGGGAAGCTCGGCGCTCAAATATAAACTGGTGACACGCTTGTTGCTTTCATGAAGAGTTTAGCAGCAAAAACAGCAGATGAAAAAGGTAAGGATGACAGAGTGCACCTGATGGCCTTTTCAGGATTAAGGGCTTTTAATTTTGTGTGTGTTTGAATGGCAAAAGCTCTGGATCTTCTCTCATTTCTAGTCACATGAACTTTCTACACAGATGTGTAATTGGTGAAGTACACTACGTTACCAAAAGTATTGGCTCCCCCATTCAAATGATCAGAATCAGGTGTCCTGGTCTCTTGTCCTGCAGTATGAATCAAGGCCTCAGACATGCAGACTGTTTTCACAAACATTTGTGAAGGAAAGTTTTGCTCTCAGGAACTCTGGGAATTCCAGTGTGGAACTGTCTTAGGATGCCACCTGAGCAACAAGTCCAGTGGTGAAATGTCCTCTCTCTTAGATATTCTACAGTCAGCTCTCAGCTCGATCAGAACAAAATCTAGTAGTTTGGGAACAACTGCAACTCAGTTGCGAAGTGATAGACCACGTAAACTGACGGAAAGGGTTGCAGCGGATGTTGAAGCTCATAGTGATCATTCTGCACAGATCGCTGCAGAGCTCCAAACCTCATGTGACCTTCAGGTTAGCCCAAGTAGCTTCATAGAATGGGTTTCCATGGCCAAGCAGCTGCATCCAAGACACACAACCAAGTGCAAAGTAAAGCGTGGGATGCAGTGATGTAAAGCACGCCGCCACCAGACTCCAGAGCAGTGGAGACGCCTTCTCTGGAGTCATGAGTCACACTTTTCCATCTGGAAATCTGATGGACCAGTCTGGGTTTGGAGGTTGAGAACAGTACATTTCAGACTGCATTGTGTTGAGTGTGAAGTTTGGTGGAGGAGGAATGATGGTGTGGGCTTGTTTTTCAGGACTTGGGCTTGGCCCCTTCAGGATACCAGAATGAAGGAGGGTGTAAGGACAGAGATGTTCAGCTTAGTCTGATTAACAACCAGCTATTGTTTACTTTTACATGTTTGACTTTATGTTCTTGCCATATACTGATGTCAGTCCAATGAGACGGCTATGGCTGTGATACTGGGCTGTAGAAATAAAAATAAAATTGAATTGAACCAGAACATTCTGAACAATTCCATGCCCCAAACCATGTGGGAACAGTTTGGAGCGGCTCCTTCAACTTCTAACATGATTGTGCACCAGAGCAAAAAGCAAAGTCCAGAAAGACATGGATGACGGAGTCTGGTGTGGAGGAACTGGACTGTTCTTCAAATAGTCCTGACCTGAACCCCATAGAACACTTTTGGGATGCAGAAACCAACCAGGATTATTGCTGCTTTTGTTGTTTTCGTTGTTGTCTGCATACTGTGACTGTTTTCCCTCCTTTGTGCTCATTATTCTAGTTTCAGATGCATGAATCTACTCAAGTTTTGAGTTTGAAAGTTTCCTTGTTTTGTTATCAAATGTCATTTTTATGTAGTTCACCCCTCATTTGAATTCACCTTCATCATTTCTGTCAAAGAAACGAAAACGTGAAAATAAAAAATTCCACGTTTCAACAGGGTCTTTTTAAACAGTGCAGAAGCATGACTGCAATGTCTGACAATACCTGAGTGTCTTACCAGAGCTAGCAGGTCAGGAGGTTCTGTCAGATGAAAGCAGAGTGGTGAGCTCCAGTGCACAGGCTGACAGGAACCCTGACGCTTTTCCTGACAAAACTTCCACCAAGTTTACTTCATCAAACTACAAACATGCGTCATCCTCTAGTTGTCCTCAATGTCTTCATCATGGTTTGACTATTTCATGAAGCACATCAGAAAATCAGAGATAGAAAGGGGCTTAGGAAGAAGAACTGCTGTCTTTCTCAGACATTTTAATTAAGGAGAGATGTAACTGTTGGATCCAAAAGCGCCTGAGGTCAGCGGTTTGTGGAGCATCAGCAGCATTCTGTTAAATAAGGAGGCAACATGCTGTGAGCTGCTCTGAGTTACACCTGCACAGCTCCACCAGCGCATGAGTGATGTGCTGCTTTACGCACTTCTTAGACAGTGTCACTCACACGCCCACAGGTGTCACTGCAGATGCTGCACGAGTCACATCACTTCATCTTTTTTTATCTATCTGCTGGTTGTTATCTCCACACATGCTTCAGTTTGCATATCATTTGCATTTGAACTTAGACAAGTTCTGCAAAATCCTAAATGCAGATCCAGCCATGTTCCAGAGCTGTAGGCCTGGTGGAGGCTGCAGAGGGCCAGGAGCAGAGGGAGTCATCGCTTTGATTGGTGCTTCTGTGTTTTCTTCAGAAAAAAGACAGAACGTCTCCCATCTCATGTGGGCCACAAGGTCAGTGGAAAATGCACCATCTCAGCACTGCTTGTCTCTGACACACATAGCTTGTTAAATCCAGGGTTCCTGTGCCTCAGCACTGCAGTCTTCCATGTGCTCCTGAGCTCAGTCAACTATTTCATGTTTTCTGAGAGAAAACTCAGCTTTGAAACAGAACCAACAGAAGAACTGAAGACTACACAGTGTTTAAGTAACACCTTACTGTGACATTTTTAATAAAGAGTGACACAACCAAGGTCAAGAATCAAGAAGACAAGCATGAACATGTACATATTTGCACACACATGCATGAACACACACAGTACCTGCCTCTTCATGCATAGGCACACACAAACACAAGGACACGCACACACATACAAGTGCATGTATGCACAGACACACACTGACCCACATAAACACATGGACACACATAGACACTCATTGATGCACAAAGACACGGACCCACACACACCGACATACACAAATGGACACACAAACACACATGACCTTACACCCTCCTTCGCGGTGAGGAAAAACTCATAAAAAAAACCATATCTTTTGGGGGGGGTGACTAAGAAACCTCAGGGTTTCCCACATGAAGGAGAGATCCTGAACCCCGGACGGACAGGTGATGTACTAGAAATATTAAAGAAAAGTGAGCTTAATTCATTCTATAACTAGATGGCTGAATAACAAGTATATGTCTAATAAACAAAATCGTCTAGATAAACAGCTACAAGTTAAGATAACAGCTAAGTATTAAATAAACAAAGACATGTTTGAATAGTGTAGCAGATGGGCTTCATCCAGATGGAGTTGTGGAAACAGCTGGGGTTGCTGGAAGAGCCAGAAGCGAGAAGAGCCAAAGGCGAGGTCACAGCCAAGGACAGGAGCACAGACGATCCGCCTGGAAAAAGAAATCTCTCCCACTCCCCCGTAGGGGGGTGGGAAAGAGGGACAACATGTGAATCGCACTGCACCAAACAGAGGCATGATAAACCAAATAAAATAAAGCATTGGCAGATGACAAGTGATGTAATGAAGATTGCAGGTGGAGAGGGGGTGGGTGGGAGAAGGATGCAGACCCGGATTAGGGTAGGGTTTATTGTGAGATAGGTAGGAGGTTAGTAGAAACGGGAAGAGAGAGATGAAGGAGAGGGGGTTGTGGACTTGAGTAGTTTGTGTAATGCAGATGGGACTTGGGGATCCCTTGGAGTCTGAGTGAGTGTAGTGGGATCCAGTGATCCCTTGAAATAAAGGTGTTATGTAATGTTGTGCAGTTGGGATTTGGTGGTCCCTTGAAAATAAAGTGAGTGCCATGGGACATAGAGTCCCTTAACATGTATGTAGTGTGTGAGGGAAGGGTAAAAAATAAGAGGAAATCTTGAGGTGGAGGGAGATGGGAAGGGTTGGGGTGGGGGTGGGGGTGGGGGGTACTGAGCAGGAGCGAGCAGAGCCAGCGCGGCAAACCCCATCACAGCAGGTGAGGCAGAGGAGCAGTAAATTAAATAATCTCTGATTGCTAGCTAGCCTGGCAATAATCCTGTCCAAAGAGGAATGTTTTAATCCTAACTTTGAATGTAGAAACTGTGTCAGCCTCTCTTACATGAGCTGGGAGCTAATTCCATAAAACAGGAGCTTGATGGCTAAAGGCTCTACCTCCAACTGTGCTTTTAGAAATTCTAGGAACCACCAGCAGTCCTGCATTTTGTGAGTGAAGTGTTCTGTTTGGTTGGTAAGGCTCTATGAGATCTTTAATATAGGATGGGGCCAAACCATTCAAGGCCTTATAGGTTAGCAGTAGGATTCTGAACTTGATTCTAGATTCAACTGGGAGCCAGTGAAGTGAAGCTAACACAGGAGTAATGTGTTCTCTTCTGCTGGTTCCTGCTAACAATCAAGGTTTTGGAGGATGTAATAAGTGATGTTAATTCTGCTAGATCTACAGCAGTGAAGCAGTCTAATGTTACAGAGGTTTCTATAGATGCCTTTGTTTTTACTGTTTTAGCCTGATCTGGGCTGATAGTAGGGATAACTTTGTTCAGCTTTTGTCTAATATTTAGGATTTTACAATCGAAGAATGAAAGAAATTCCTCAGAGCTGAGAGTAGCAGGAATATGTGGTTCCACTGAGCTGTGACTGCTGGTCAATCTGGCTATAGTACTAAAAATAAATCTCAGATTATTTCAATTCTGTGCTATTAAAGCTGAATAGTATTGGGTTCTGGTTTTACACAGAGATTTTTTATAGTTTAAAAGGCTATATTTCCAGTTATTCAGGGACTGCTCTGAGCTGGATCGGCGCCATTCTCTTTCTAACTTACGGGTTACTTGTTTAAGGGAACGTGTATCAGAGTTGTACCACGGTGATACTCGGTTTTGTCTAAACAGTTTTGGTTTCAAAGGAGCAACAACATCAAATGTTCTCCTGAGGGTCTCCATGGAGTCATCAACAAACTGATCATTTTTTCTGGGACTGAAACTATGGGAGCTGCTCTCAGAGTGTTTGCTCAGCATGTTACTAAATATTGGTTGGACTGTAAGTTTAAATTCAGATACAGAACGGTCAGTCAGTGTTCTTCTGAGCTGTTTTTTATTTATTGGAGTGGTGGAATTCTCTAGAACAAACTGAAATGTGATTAGAAAGTGATCTGAGAGTGTGGGGTTATGAGGGAGCACACTCAGCTGATCTCTATACCATGAGTTAAAACAAGGTCCAGGGTGTGCTTGTGACAGTGAGTGGGTTCCTTTACGTTTTGTGTGAAACCAACACTATCTAATAAAGCTGAGAAGGCATTTCCTAGGCAGTCACTGCTGTCATGAACATGAATATTAAAATCCCCTACTTTTATTATTTTACCAGAATCTACCAGAAATTTCTGTTAGGGCTAGCAGGCTAAGTTTGTCATCATGGATTTACTCATTGACTAAAAGGGACTAAGAGGAAATGGATCTAATGTTTAGTAACCCACATTTAATGACATCATGATTTTGCTTGTTGTTATTGAGAGTATTAGTAGCTTTTACTTTTAGATTTTTGTGTTTTACTCGCCTTTCAGTGCATAAGCTAAAGCTAGCAGCTGCTGGACTAACTCTGTGTTGTGCTGGGGTTTGCTCTGACGCTAAAGGAAACTCAGAGGAGAGTTTTAAACTGCTGCTCTGTGCCCAGAACCTGTCCCTGGGTTGTCAGGTTGTTTGGTTAATGCTCGCAGAAATGTTCTTAGAGAGAAGAGCGGCGCCGTCAAATGTGGGATGAATGCCATCTCTACGCATGAGACCAGGCTTTCCCCAAAACGCGCTCCAATTGTCTACAAAGCTAACGCCGTTTTGTTGGCACTATCTAGCTAACCAGCGGTTAAATGATGAAAAGCGGCTGTACATTTCATCACTGACTAGATTCAGGAGGGGACCAGAGAAAATAACAGTGTCCGACATCGATTTAGCAAGTTTACACACAAATTCAACGTTTAATATAAAAACTTCTGATTGTCTCCGTCGGGCGTCATTACCGCCTGCGTGAATCACAACTTGACGGAACCTGGGTTTACTCTGAGCTAACATTTTAAGGTTTCCTTCTATGTCACCAACTCTGGCTCCCGGATAACGCCTGACTGTGGCTGTCAGGACTGTGGCTGTCTAACTTCAGAGGAGCCGCTAACTAGAGTTGACGGTTCATCTGGCGTGTTGCCGAGGGGAGAAAACTTATTATGTAGCGGGAGCTTCGGTAGCTCTAACTGTTTACGTTTAGCGCTATGATTCCTTCCCACCGGTACAAACCCATCCTGAGTTTTCCCCGGCTGCTTCCCGGGAGGGGCTTGAGTGCTCTGCAGTTTCGTTCCGGTATTGCGAGCTGCACTGTGGGTAATAATCTGGCTAACAGGCTTAGCATCCGATGTGCGTAGCCGCTCTTCTAACTGCTCTAACCTGGCCTCCAAGTCTAAAATAAGGCTACACTTAACACATCTGCCACCATTTTCACTAAAGGAGGCAGGATCTTCACTGAACATATGTCCCATATGGAGCAGGACAGAGGAGTGAAAGCAGACGAGGTGGAGGCCATGCTAGCACTTAGCAAAGGCTAGCGGTGTTTGGCTCAGGGGACGTAACTATGTCGTGAATTGCTTAGACAGCAGTAGTTACTCACTAGATTGCTAAAGAAGACACTTGGACACACACATGGACACACACACACACCGACACATGGACACACACATGGACACACACACACACCGACACATGGACACACACATACCGACACACAAACACATACGGATGCACAAACATACAGACCCACGAACACTCACAAACACATGGACACACACACACACACACCGACACATGAACACACACGACACATGGACACACACACCGACACATGAACACACACACACACCGACACATGGACACACATGACAAATGGACACACATCGACACACGCACACACACACCGATTCATGGACACACACGACACATGGACACACACCGACACATGGACACACACCGACACATGGACACCCACACACACACTGTCACATGGACACATGGACACACACGGACACAGACACAAAAACACATATGGATGCGCAAACATACAGACCCACGAACACACATGGACACATGGACACACACACACACGACACATGGACACATGGACACACACACACACACACAGATGCACCAACATACAGACCCACGAACACACATGGACACAAGGACACACACACACACATGGACACATGGACACACAAACACACACAGATGCACCAACATACAGACAAAACGAACACACATGGACACATGGACACACACACACACACGACACATGGACACACACACACACAGATGCAGCAACATACAGACAAAACGAACACACATGGACACATGGACACACACACGGATGCACCAACATACAGACTCACGAACACACATGGACACATGGAGGCACACATACAAACACATGCGTGAAAACATAAACATGCACCCACTTGCACTCATGCACACACATCATTCACAAATATGACTTGTACCTTTGAGCTATCAGGTGACGGCAGAATTACTGCCTTTCCCCATAAGAACTTGAGACACCGGAGCCTTCAGTCTCCATTCTGTGGAACCAAATTCCTGCTTCAGCTTGGAAAACAGACACCATTAAGACTGGACCTTAAAACTTTAGTCTTGACAAAGTACCATTAGCATGGCATGGGTGGCCTTAAGTCATACCACCTGTAATACTGCTGAAGGCTAACTGAGTCATTTTAGGATTTATTGTTGTGTTTTTCTTGCAAATGTTCCAGTGTTTTCCTGTTTTGCTCTATGAAAACAACTAATCACTGTTGTTCTCCTTGAATTTGATTCTACAGGAAGCTTCTTTTTAAACTTCTGTTTAGAGGGAGTTATCTATTTCCATTTGTTTGCTCAGTATTCAGTATGAGGTTTACACTGAAAGTACGTGTTTGTAATCTCCTGTTCACATACAAGCAATGGTACATAAAGGAATTTGTCAGTCTCTGATTGTGCCAGTTATCCCACTTAAAAAAATGAGAGAAGTCTGTACTTACTAGACAAATTATAGGGAAAAATGAATTAAATTGTAATTGTTTTTAAAGATTTTGTTTTTTGTATTTGGAGTGCATTATTATTTTATCTAATTTTTTTCCTCTTCAAATTGTTTCTGTCTTTTCAGCATCATGCAAGCTGAGTGTCTGGATCGGACTTCATGGGCTCTGCACACCCATCACCACCAAACTTACTCTAAACTCCATCTGTCTCCTGCTGAAACTTGAGACTTGTTTGGGTCATCAGCACAATGGTTCAGCCCAAACCTATGTTCTTATTCAAGCAGTCAATTCTCCTCAGATCTGGATCAGACCAGAGATGGGAGCCTGAAGCAAACACTGCCATTGCTGCTTCCTTTTGTTCTGCTTGTGTAAAATGAGCCCTATCCTTTCATACAAGAGGATCATAGGATCGTTTCTTGTAACTTTGGCTGCAGATTCCTTCTCTCATCAAGGGGGAAATCGCTTCTCTATCCACAAAACCCCTTCAAAAATCCCATAGAAGTTCCTGGTCCCCTCACCTCATGAGGAGGGGTCCTCTAGCCAGGCCATGAACCGGTGATCTCATCACATCTGAGCCTGGGGGTGTCCGTGTCCCTGTGGTGCTGGTTCTGGTGAATAAGTGTGTTGTGTCTTATATTCATGTATCCTCCAGGCCACTAAGAAGTTTTAGAGTGAGAGAAAGTAGGTGAAGAGGAGATGGTGTGTATGATAGACAAAATGGATAACTGTTGGAACATTAAAAAAGTGCCTGTTAAGTAACTACGTTCCTCTTCTTATGCACCAACATTACATTTTTGGAGATGAGTGATCCTACATCTTTTTTCTGGCCAGCTGGAGACCGCAGCATGTCTGACATGCAGTCTCATCCACATCCCTCTAAACCAAAGTACAAGCAGGACACCCACCGGAGTCCTCCTCCTGCTGCAGCCCAAAAACCTGTTCAAAGCTGTATCTTCCAGCACCATCCCTGTGCTTCTTGTGTCAGGTAGTTAGTGCAGATGCATTCTTCCTGATCTGGACTACATTGATGCTGTCCTGAAAGCCCCTCCTTCATCTGATGTTGCTTCACTGAGATCCTTCCTGGATTTGGTCTCCTGGTACTCCAAGTTCCTGCCCAACTTTGCAACTGTTGTGGCCTCCATGTGCGCCTGTGCCAAGGACAAGAACACATCTACCTGGACCTCAGCGGCACAAACCAGTTTTGAGGAAGTTAAGCAACTCCTTGTGAATTGTGATGCACTTGCATCTTTTGATCCTGCACTACATGTTGTGGTGTCCCCTGATGCCACCACAAAGGGGATGGGTTGAGCTGAGATGCGTATTGCTTGCTGGTCTGCTCTCCTTTTGTGTTTTGATAACCACATCATTCACCGACCAGGCTCTCATTTGTCTGACGAATAACAAAACTGCTAGTACACATGCTGCTACCTACAGCCTGTCCCACTTCCTGATGGACGATGGAAGAAGCTTGAAGTTGACATTGCCGGACCTTTCAGGTATCTGTCTCTGCATACAGATTTGCCATCACACTAACTGATTACTGCTCTAAGTGGCCTGAACCTGCTTTTTTACCTACTGCTACAACTTATCATCCGGTTCTTGTCTGGTTTTTTCCGCTGGCATGGTAACCCAGAAAACATTGTCACAGATACTAGTACACAGTTTACCTCTCAAGTTGTTTCCTCTTTTCTTCTTCTGGAAGGCATGACACACAGCAAAACATCCGTCTACTACCCAGCTGCTAACGAAGCTGTTGAGAGATTCCACCGTAGTCTCAGGTCCTGCATCCAGACTGCGATTCAACAGTCCCTACCTTGGAAAGAAACTGTGAGAGACTGGCTCCAGGTGTACTGCAACTCCACATGCAACAACCTCTGCTTCTCCTTATGAGCTACTCTACGGGAGGAAGACTCTCGATATTCTTCCATTATACATGTGTCTTCATTGGAGGACTCTGCATGTTATTCAGTTCAAAAACAGCACAGCAAAACGCAGCACTACACCAACACTAGATGTGGTGCACAGACCATCCTTTCTGCCGGGAGAGAAAGTGCGAATCAGAAAATCACATCTTGTTGCTTAAACACATCCCAGGTTTACTGCCCCTGCATCTGTGAGGAGGGCCAAACCAACAAAATCCTTTCATCTCAGTGACAGGAAGATATGGAACGCAACACATCTGGATAACTTGGAACAGAAGGATAACTGTTGTCGGAATATTAATGAAGCGCCTGTTAAATAACTACGTTCATCTTCTTTTGTACGAACATTACAGAGTGACTGTGACTGTAAAGCGCTATATTATTATACGCCGTTTACCATTGTATCTTTTGCAACACGCACAATAAATCACAAGTTCCATCTTCATAACTTTCCTTAAGATGAGCGTATAAGCCTCAACGGAACTTTAAGACATACTTGTGCTCTTCTCAAGATGCTGCCACACCTCTCTCCAATCCTCCAAGGGGACTGGACAGCCCAAAAACTTGCAGCACCTGCCCTGGTCAACCCCCATATGGGCATAAATAACACTCACAAATACCATAAGTCTTCAGCTGTTTACATGGTCACAGAGAAAAGCGGTTGCATAATGGTGCAAAGCCACTTTTCTCTACGACATCGTCATCTTGCTTATGTTGATTGTGTGAACACTTCACCACTGTAAAGTGTTGCATATTAGCACAAGGATTGTCTTTGCTTCAGATTCAGCTGGAATTTCATCAGTTGTGTCCATGGTTGAAGAGTTTCGGTAGTTGAAAGATTGCACACCAGAGCTAAAGCTGCTGGGGTTTCCTTTAGGCTTTGCGAGCTATTTGACATTTTTAATGCTTTTTGGTGGACATTGTCGTTGTCCTGCTGTGATTGTTGTGAAGAGCTGCAGAAATCAAGTTTGAGTCATTTTCTTTGACTCCTCAGTTATTCCACTGACCTGAAAACTTTTGGTAAAGGCTGTTTCTGACGCATTTAGCTCAAGCAGCAAGCCATGGCTGTATGTTTTTGCCTGATCCTGTTAATCTATTTGATAGTTCTGCAGGGAGGGGCCTTGAGGTGCTGCAGGAAGCCCTGATTGGAGGATCGGGCATGAAGTCATCTGCTGCTTGACGGGGCTTTGCCTCTAAGTGCTTTCCAGTATGTTTGGAGATCAAAAGGAGCACTCACCAGAGTAGCTTTAATCACCCCCTGTGCTAAAGGCAGGTGTGTGTGCGTGCACTTGTGTGTGTGCATACATGTGTGCGTGGTTTTGGTTCTGTGCTGCGGATATGCAAAGGGTTGCTGGCATTTCCAGAGATAGCCAGGCTGAACATTTCTATTGACTTTGATGTTGATAATCTCTCACAAGTTCCCTCAAGCTAACTGATATTTGTGTGTGTGTGATTGTGTGTATGGGTGTGTGTATGTTATTGTGTGTAGCCACACAATCACTGTTTGTGGTGGCAGGTTTTTGGGTCATAGTATCGTCAGAGCTCACCCACGGAAATGTCCAGAGACTGAGGATTTAATATTTTTGGTAAAAGTCTCTGAAAACAAAGGGGAAAGTGTTATTTTTATCGCTGTCATTGATCCTCTTGATCTCCCCATGGAGACATCTCAGATTAAAGAGTTTGATATCAGTGTTCGGACGGCTCTTTAATCCTCACTTCTTTTCAGTAGACGTGGGTATGAGTGAGAAAATGGCCTAAATGTGCTGCTCATGAGCAGAAAGGGAAACGTGATAAATATTCTGTCAGATTTTCATTGGCTCAGCATAACCCTGAGCCCTGCAGTCAGACTGCATCTCCCCCCAGCAGAAAAGAAGAATTTTTCCTCTTATTTTGAATTAATTCCCATTTGCATTTTCAGTACTTAGAGGTAGCAAGATCATCGTCAAGTCTGTCCAGAGAATGTATTTGCTGATGTTTTTTTTTGTCTCTAATCTTTTTTTCTCCTTTTATTTCCTTTCTATTAACTCCAATAAAACATAAAATATGATGTTCAGTTAAAATGTGTTATTTCTGCAGGTCAAGTTTCTAGAATCAAAGTTTGTGCAGAGCCAGAAGAACAGAGGGCCACTCTACAAGGAATAAAAAAAAGAAAAGAAAGTAATTACACCATGATTTATAGCATACAGACAAATCACTGTGACGGATTTCACTGATTTATGTTCAACACAATCAGTAATTATTTGACTCTAATCTCTACATTTTTTAAAAATTGTAACTCTTTTGGAAAAGTCTTTTTTCTGGACCTGCTGCACGAGCCTGATTGGTTGTTAAGGATGTCTTGGGGAGTGGAGAAGGGGCCGTGATTCCTGCTGAAAGAGTCAGGCACAAAACCCTAAAATCATACATTCCTTCATTCAAACACGTTGGTATTTCTCTGCCTACAATCTAAAATGTTCTGTTATAAGCATATGACTTTTTGATGATTTATGTGTATATATATTATTTGCAAATGACAGGCTAATCTTATGGTTACGATAAAATATTACATACATCAATGCAGATACAGTAAAACCCCCTGTATTACATTATGTATCCTACATAAAATAAATATACCTTTAAGGCCATTCTTACCTTTTCTATGGTTGACCCAAGTGCAACTTTACGCTGTGTTCATCATAGTCTTTTTCTCAGGAGCTGGAGCTTCAAATAGAATCTTCTCACCGACATTTCTGTTCTCTCTAAAAGCACTCTGTCACCAAAAATGAGCATTCTTCTAAATTAGCCATATTATCATCCGCTCGCCTCGTATGCCTTCAATAAACCACTTAAAAAAATACAATAAAAAACTACTTCTGGGTGACCCAAGTAGCTCAGACGAAATAGCAAGAAACAAAATTGAATGCTCGTTATCCGTTTGCTCCAATTTCGTTTTAATATACAAATCGGAAAACAAAAAAAGATTTGTTTTTTCCTTTTTGATTTTAAGATAAAAAATGAAAAACATATTTGTTTTTTATTTTAAAGTGAAAAACAAATGAACGAATAATACTCGAATTAAGGTGTTTTCCACAGGGACTCCGGCTTCCTCCAACCATCCAAAAACATGCTTCATAGGTTAATTGGTTACTCTAACTTGTCCCTAGGACGTGTGATTTTGGCTCTGTAACAGACTGGTGACCTGTGCAGGAGCTACCATGCCTTCACCCACAAGTGGCCGGGTTAGGCTCAGGCAGCCCCGGTTGAGAGGGTTGAGAAAATTATTGAATGAAAGTTTTTATCAACATCCTGTGAATAGGCTAGAAACTAAAAGGATTTCTTCTCATAGTTTAGACTGCTGTTGCCGAAAGTTGGCAGAACTTTGCTGAACGTTCTTGTTTTTTCTGGAGACTTTATTCAGTTTGAGATTGAGCATGCTCTGTGCCACTGCTTCAGGTGATGAAAAAGGTTGGTGGTCTGCAGCTGTAGCTCTGCCTCTCCGTCTGCAGGTGTAGCTCTGCCTCTCCGTCTGCAGCTGTAGCTCTGCCTCTCCACCTGCAGCTGTAGCTCTGCCTCTCCGCCTGCAGCTGTAGCTCTGCCTCTCCGCCTGCAGCTGTAGCTCTGCCTCTCCGCCTGCAGCTGTAGCTCTGCCTCTCCGCCTGCAGCTGTAGCTCTGCCTCTCCGTCTGCAGCTGTAGCTCTGCCTCTCCGCCTGCAGCTGTAGCTCTGTCTCTCCGCCTGCAGCTGTAGCTCTGCCTCTCCGCCTGCAGCTGTAGCTCTGCCTCTCCGCCTGCAGCTGTAGCTCTGCCTCTCCGCCTGCAGCTGTAGCTCTGCCTCTCCGCCTGCAGCTGTAGCTCTGCCTCTCCGTCTGCAGCTGTAGCTATGCCTCTCCGTCTGCAGCTGTAGCTCTGCCTCTCCGTCTGCAGCTGTAGCTCTGCCTCTCCGTCTGCAGCTGTAGCTCTGCCTCTCCGTCTGCAGCTGTAGCTCTGCCTCTCCGTCTGCAGCTGTAGCTCTGCCTCTCCGTCTGCATCTGTAGCTCTGCCTCTCCGCCTGCAGCTGTAGCTCTGCCTCTCTGTCTGCAGCTGTAGCTCTGCCTCTCCGTCTGCAGCTGTAGCTATGCCTCTCCGTCTGCAGCTGTAGCTATGCCTCTCCGTCTGCAGCTGTAGCTATGCCTCTCCGTCTGCAGCTGTAGCTCTGCCTCTCCGTCTGCAGCTGTAGCTCTGCCTCTCCGTCTGCAGCTGTAGCTCTGCCTCTCTGTCTGCAGCTACCGATCTGTTGCATGCCCTAATGCTCCAACGTGATCTCTTCTCCTCAAGCTGCAGCCTGGCCTGCCCCGTTCTTATCCATCTGGTCCTAACCTTACACACATTCCTGTCATAAAGCATGGTTTGGGATGCTTCAGCGCACAGCAGGATAGGGCCTCCTTGTGTGGACAGACAGGAATGTAGTCCATCAGTCTCACAGTTAGAGGAGACACCTCTTGTGTTCAGGTTCTACTGTGGACTGAGCATTACCTGTTTCTCATTTTTAGCTGCACTGTTGTGACCCTGAATGTTGTTCACATGTGTCAATAATATGTTTTTTCATGTTTTCACACGTGAGACCCTCTAGCTGACCTGTTCTGAGAAAGAAAAGAGCAGAAAGCCTATCAGATTCTGAGAAAACTGATATCCCTTAACACAGTCCAAAACCCACTCTCCAGAAAACTCAACAGGATCTATTCCAGCACTGTCTGTGATGGGATGTACTAGCTTTATGTGGAGAAAACTTTACTTTTCTAATAAACCCTGAAAAGCATCTGGTCTTAACTTATGTTTTTTTAATCTTTAT